>JAHZNE010003090.1:0-18402 GCA_027744055.1 Callyntrura sp. NNG-2020
CTAACTTTTCCAGATGATAAGCCATGTTTCCTGGAAAAATAATTTTATTCTCAGGAACGTTAATTATTTGCTCTGGAACAATAAATGGCACCCTAAGATATATAATATACTACACAGGTAACGGTTAAATTTAAATATTTTAAAATGACATTATTAAATAAAAGTATGAAATTAAGTGTGTATTATGAAATAGATGAGCAATAAACATAAAAGCAGAAGGATCAAATATCAAATATTGTAGTTAACCAGCGGTCTACCTTCGCATCACATTTTTAAAAAACGCAATATTTTGCCACGCTTACTTTCGAAGTAAATACGCCTTAAATAAAGTTGGAAGTTTTATCATGCGCCATAGTGATGTTTATAGCAGAATTATCTTATAGCTACTCTGGAAACAACATAGGAATATACTCTGTCTAATTAAAGGTCTTCATCTATCCTTTCCCGACAGTTTTTTTTAAATTTTATTTTGGTAGTGTTGTACTGAACTCCATTTCAAAAAATATAAGTCTGACAAGTCCAGAAACTTGACAGTAACCAACAGTGCCTACTTGAAAAAACTGTGGAATTGACAGGTTGTGAATTTTAGAAAATTGCATCTTGCGTTTACAACGCCGTAGATTTTTTGGACACGCAGAGACATTTGATTAAGTGGAAGGGTGGCACAAGGCTAACTGTAAATTTTGGTAATGCATTGTCTGGAGCCTCTTCAATTACTACATGTGCATATGTTCCCGTTATATCGAACGAACTCAATCCATCCAGACGTGGTTCACCTTGAATCTTCGGCCAATGTATTGGCTCCAGCGAACTATCCCCGAGCAACTCTCAGTATGCCCCACATTCGTCTTCACAGAACCAATGATCAGTGGCTCTTTCCGTGCCTGACAATCGCATTCCTTTGCAATTGCTGCTACCTCCATGGGATTCCCCTACGATGGTTCCAGTTCCGTGAGTTTCTACAAAGGTAACTTGTTCCGGTCGAACACCAGCATCAGTTTAAGCAAGCTGCATGGCCAGAACTTCACAATGAACTTGGGGTACCCAAGCTACGGCTTAACCCTTCTTGTGATATCGCTGATCCACGTATCGTCGCCCAGATATGATCTCTATGTCGCATAGCATCACTCAACCGTTTCAAAACCAGTACTCCACAGCCCTCAGCCCTTCCAAAACCATTTGCCTTCTCGTCAAATGTTTTACAGCGTCCATCTGGAGAAATGACGTAATCAATTAAATCGCTTTTAAAAGGATGCAGCAGTAAATTAATACCTCCTGCTATAGCCAGGTTCGTCTCTCCATTTCTCAGGCTCTTAACTGCTAAAACCATCGCAAGAATGGCAGAGGAGCGCCCAATTTCCGTTGTGATGCTGGAACCCGTCAACCAAAAAAGAAATCAAAGTCGTGCTGAGGTTGCCCCCAATACTACTTACTTCCCATAATTTAACAATATTATTTAAAATTTCCATATGCCCGGCCTACATTTATGAAAGTTTATGAAACTCGGTGCATATTTTGAGATTTCAGTATATAAGCATATATTTATATTATTAAGCTGACTTTCTAAATTGAAATTGAATAATTCCTGAAGAAAAATGTTTTTGAAGGGACAAGATGTAACATTTTTCAAAATGTCTATTAAGCACATTGTGTTTCCAATAGAAACATTGTTCATAAATATCGAAATATTAAATTTATCATTACTGCAGTGGTCTCACTACAAAAACTAGATCATCCTATTTTAATTTTGTAATTGTAAAATTGTACATTAAAAAGAACGAGGAATTCCGGGAACGTATAGTAACAGTTTGTCTTTCTTTCCCAATACGTCTACTTTTATATTATTTACCTAATTCATGATACCAATATTTTCCTGGTTTTAAGAAGTGTAAGACATGTTGACTACTTATTTATTAGTATAAACCTACCATAAAAATTAAATTGAAATTTAAAAGCGAATAATGATCAATGATTTATAATGAAATTTATTTCATTATAAAATTTATTCATTCAAGCATTGCCACTTGTATAATGTAAATACCACTTTTGTTATATAATATTGCTAAAACTTGAATCAAATATACTGAGAAGATTAAGTTTAAAAAAAGGTTTAGCTCCTTGCTATTTGGTAAAATTTCATATTTTTTGCATTTTACACTTATGATGCACTCAGAATTCCATGAGGGGGCCAACAAAAGTAACATGCATTATTTATGTTTTAGGCTTAAGTTTATAAAGTGATGGGTAGATTATAATCACCAAATTAATTATTGCAAGATTCCTAAAACTGTTATTATGATACTTTTTATAAAACGGTGCACTATCACGGACTCCGTAATTACAATGCCAAACAGCATTATAAATTGTACAAATGAGTATATGTACATGTGCGGCTATTTGTACCAAAATAATCACGAATTTTTACCAGTTGCAGAGATAAATAGAACTGCGGAATCATAACTATTAAATCTGGACGTTTTCGAGTTGTTTTTACATCGCTCCATTATTACTAAAATTGCTGCGAATTTTAGCTACGAATTTTAATTAACTTGTTCTGTGGGTTAGAATTTGTATTCAAGTTCTCTCATATTATACAAGTTATGGGAAACTTAGGTTATCAGCAAGTTCCTGAAGTCACTTGGGACCGAAATATCAATAAATTTATGTATCATAATTAACCAACTGACTCCTGATGTAAGCGTTTCAGCCCATGAACAAAATTGTAAATCGACTACCTAAGCCCCATTCCAGTTCAGCTGCAGACTGCGTGTTGGGTGCTGAACGAATAAGTGCGTTAACTCGGTGTGCTTTATGGGAGTTAACTAACTTTACCAACAATTCCAATTTGTTCGTATACAGACTATGGTGGATTAACAAGATCACAAAATGTAGGCAGGTTCCTTGAGATAATCACGTCTAATTATTTATTTAACTAGTTTATCTTCAGTAATTATCTCCTAAATTATTATTAAGTTAATGGACAACAATTTTCTCTCGACACAAATCAACTTCTCAATTTCACAGGAGTAGAAGTGTAGACTGACGAGTGTAGTCAGTCAGCCAAGTAAAAAGAATAAAGCTCGCCTTTCAAGGAAATTACAAGTAGAAAAGGTAAAAGAAACGGCGAGCTGACTGCAAGTCTAGAAGGCGCGAGAATACAAACAACATTGCACGCAACTTTCTTACATTACTCCAAACACAATACATTCATAAGACATACTTAACATTGCCATTCCTCAATACTGATTAGACAATTTGGTAAAACAAGTAGAAATATCCATGACAACAATATATAAAAACGCAAATTATACCCGAACAATTGTTAAATGTTTTTTAAATAATATTTGCAACAATAGCAAGAAACGATACACGATAGGTACATTTCTTTACATTGTAAGTGATATTTATGAATCTGCTAACATTTTGATTGATTGTTTACTACTTTTTCATCAGATACGCCACAATTAATTCATTTATTTCTTTTTAGATAAGTTATGTAGCGGAGTGGAACATAAACAACAGAAAAATTTGAATGCAATAGATAATTGGTCGGAAGAAGAAGAAGAAGACATATGCAATAATTTTTATCATCTTGGGTTATGGAGTACATAGTCTATAATGAAAACTGAGAAGCATAATAAGAAGGATGGGATGAGTAATTATTGCAGGAAACCCATTTCACATAAATACGGAGATACGATTAAAATATTTTTGATGGATTCTGGAAATAATTGTCAGTTTCACGCTACTTTTAGTTGGTAGTTGGTACGCGTCTATATATTTATAAAAATGTGGAAGCTCAAATGCTAAGCAATTTGTATGTTATATGCAACCATAAATGAATTACGCAGTCATTAAGCACAAGCTTTATGCACCCATTGATACGTAGTAATTAAAGTTTGATAAAGCATCACATTCTAATTGGTCTTCTGGTTAGTAATTCATGCTTATTCTGATCCCTGCTTGCTTATTGCGTTATCTCTTTCATCGAATTCAGCAACAAAATTAATACGTTTAATAGAGTATGTGTGCATGAGTGCTCAGTTGGTGTAAAGATAATAAGATACCACTCGTTTCTATTTTTATACTATTATGACAACCCACGTTGAACAAATTGTCGGGAAATTCGAATATACCCAGCACCATCAGAAATGCATGCTTCCTGTACCTTCTACAAAGTTCTTTTTTGTTTTCTTTCTCCTGAGCAATTTGCGCAATCTGTACTATCCTAATTGCTCATGTCTGCGTCATATGACCTTCTATAGCATCAATGTGCAGTGAACAGTGCAGTTTGTAATTAAATAAGGCGATATTTTTCGGAATTTCTTACAACTTGATAACATCTAATTCACAGGCAAAAATACATTTTACGATATTTTACCATTTAACTTTTGTTATATTGTATGAAATGGGATATTTTACTTCAAAACAAACATGTCTTTGAGATAATGACGTCAAACCACGGAAAATCAAATAATTGGCTTCCCACTAAAGCAAATCTTCTTCATTCGGTCAGTAGTGAACCAGCAAGCCAAGAATGCAAAGTGAGGGTGTCATACGCACAACTACTTTCTATAGCCCACGAGTAGGAAAATTGCCAGGAAGATGTGCTAGCTTGTTCAGGAATAAATTTTGGATTTGGGGAAAAATAGTTTAAAAACTGCAGCTTACAGAGATAGAAGAAATGGCACGTCAACCTGACATTTGTGTGATCGGTACCGGGTTTGCAGGGCTCTGTGCAGGTATTACGCTAAAGGAGGCTGGATTCAGTAATCTGACAATTTTTGAGAGTAACCAGGAGGTTGGCGGCACGTGGCTGGTAAACAAGTACCCAGGGTGCGCATGTGATGTACCCAGCCATCTATACTGCTTTTCATTTGCACCCAAACCAGGTAAAAGTTTCATTTTGTTGGACATTTTAAAAAAATGAAATGAATGGACCAAATAAATCTTAATTTACTTTCTAGACTGGTCAAAACATTACTCGTCCCAGTCGGAAATCCTAGACTACATGAAGAACGTTGCCAGCCATTACGATTTGTATTCATACATACGGTTTGCGACCCGTGTGGAATCACTCCACTGGCATGCCTTAGCCGTAAAATGGATAGCTGTTGTGCACAATTTAAAATCGGGGTGGAAAGAGACGCTTCTGTTTGACATTATGGTAAACGGAACAGGTATGCTCCGCATTCCAAACTATCCCAAAGAATTTCTCGCATTTAAAGGACAACTCATCCACTCTGCTGAATGGGAACACTCTGTGGATTTTGGCGGTAAGCGTGTGGGGGTGGTCGGGACTGGGGCGAGTGCGGTGCAAATTGTACCTGCAATTGCAGACCAAGTTGAGAGACTAGCCATATTTCAAAGAAGGGCCCCTTATCTTATGCCTAAACTGCAATTTGAGTATCCCCGATTAGCCAAGTGGGCCTTTGCCAAAATTCCCGGACTTCACTGGGCTACACGTGCTGCCGTATTTTGGTTGCAGGAGATGCTCTACCTGGGACTCAAGTACAACACGTGTGCTGCCAAACTTGGGAAATTGGTTAGTTCAATTCAGAGGGAAACACAAATAGTAAATAATGAAGCGTTGCTGAGGAAGATGACTCCGGATTACGAATTTGGGTGCAAGCGAATATTGCCCTCGAATGAGTATTATCCTGCGTTACAGAAATCAAATGTACATGTAATTTCTTCCAAAATTGTGAAAATAGCGGATAAGGAAATCACAACGGAAGATGGGATAACATTGGAACTTGATGTAAGTGCAGGATAATTCCTAATTTAATTGAATGCGCATTGTATCTAGCATATCTATATCTTGGCTCACCTATTTTTAGGTATTAATTTTGGCGACTGGTTACAAACCGCACGAATATTTTGCGCCCTTATCCATCCACGGGAAAGACAATGAAAACATTCTCGACTCGTGGAAAACTTTAGGTCCCCGAACGTATCTAGGCATTGCTAGTAGCTCATTGCCTAACTATTTCACACTCATGGGTCCACACACAGGATTAGGCCACAGCTCGTACATTTTTATAATCGAATGTCAAGTAAACTGGATGCTCAAGGTCTTGGAGGAGATGCAGAGACGAAAGGCAAACTACGCATGTGTGAAACCTGCACCGGAGCAGGCATTTATGAACTGGCACAATAAAGGTCACGAGACTACAGTTTGGGGAAATGCTAATTGTGGCAGCTGGTATGTAAACGCTAAAGGGAAAATTGACACTCTTTATCCTGGAAACCTTACCTCCTATTGGAACCTTACTTCGGAATTGAACTCTGATGCGCTGACTTTTAAATAACAAAAAGGCAAAGTATTTCTCTTGATTAACAATCCAATAAAACGTAAGACGGTGTACAAAATTGATTAAAAAACTCTTTCAATATTCAAATTTAGTTTATTACTGACGATTGGTTGAATTTTGTATTTGTAATTATGAAAACAGTAATATATACAGCATGTTTAGCCTATATTGGGAGTAAACATCCGGTGGCTAACACAGAGTCTAGTGCTATTTTTTGTTTGCATTTACCATTTGAAATGAAAATGCACGTAAACAATAAGCGGAATGTGCACGTGCAAGCATTGTGTATCAACTGATACTTTAGAGCGGTCATGTAGTCTAGTTACGACACTAAATGAATAGTTTGGAGGAAGTTTTTAATAGCCAATTAAATAAATCTCTGCAACCCGATTTTGATTGAGAGGTGTTCCTTTTAATTAACATAATTTCTAAAAAAAAAATTCAATGACGTATTGCACAAATGTATCATTGTGTAAGAACGCCCATGATGAAAAGAGAGAACACTTGTTAAATATTTTTGTACGGGACGCTTAAACCTAAAAAATTAAAAAGGCTTTCTTCTGTCGTGTCGTCAATGAACTTCTAGCAGAGTTCTCCCCTAAGGTATGTGACAGCTTTAAGTCGAGGTAGACGTAATACTTTAAATGATAACCGAGCGTAGTCTAATAAAGTACTGGAAAGGGTTGGACATTAATGTAGTATTAAATGGGGTATACTGAGAAATAAAAATAACAAGTAGCGAGAGTTACGTAAGATATGATTGGAAAAGTATTAATCAAAGTAAAAACATCTTGGTTCAAATTCCCCATAGTTGAAAATGTAAATGCTTGCCAATGCCAATGTTAGTTTTTTCAACAGTATTAATCATTTGACGGAAAAATCAATACCAACGTCAACGGTTTTTAGCCTTCGTACACATGTGCATTACAATGTCCCTGTTAATTTCTATAGTTTAGTATAAGTCCGTTTTAAAAGTCGGAATGAAATTTTTCTTATTGTATTCCGTGGTGACAGTTTATCTTGTGTTGATGTCTACGGTTTGAAAAAAATGGAGCACTATAAGACCACTCCTCTTATTTTGGTTTTCTGTAAATATTTTAGTGATTGTACAGCAACATTGTCACTTGAATAATGAGGTCGATGTTGATCAGTTGTCACTGACTGCCTCGCTTTTCTTTTCTTTTCTTTACGCACATGATTGCGTAGCGTCTAGCATCTACTACTAACAAGGAAGTATCATCTACTAACTTACAACTTGTTAGAAACATCACCTATAAGATATGTATCGCTGACAAGCTGGAATGGGAAAAAATATTTCAGATCGTCAGTGTTTTGTAAGAACTTTTATTTGCTTTAAAAATCTTTATTGTTGCATCATTACAGCAAGTGAAGAACATAACCTATGGTAAAAATACAAGATTTAATAAGCAAATGAATATTCAGCAGCAACTACATCTGACTGCACAACATAAATATCACGCATAATGCTCGTACATATCGCAGCAACATAATTATCACCCAAAAATTTAAATTGAGAAACAACACACTTATACTGTTAAACACCAAATGTTTTAAAAAATCCTTTTGTCTCAACATACTGCAGATTTCGTCGAATAATGTCCATTGTACTAGGGACTTGTTGGAAAAATCCCGGTGAAAGCTTTTCGATTTTCCCACTGCAAAAAAAGTTGATAGGAGAATTTAAGTATCCTTGAATCGCCTTGAAAGTATCCGTCTCTGCCGCAGAAATTCCCTTGTCCACATCCTCATAAATTTCTTTCAGTGTCTCTAACGGCATGTCTTTAGCATACAATTTCTCCATGAATTCGGTACTTTTCCATTCCACAAGTTCCAACTCAACGCCAAAATGTTCTCTTGCAACGTCCACAAATTCCACTTCCAGCTGAGGATTTGGGTGGGCGATGTTATAAATCTCGTTGGGTGCATTCTCATTCCAAAACAGCTTTAATGACAAATCCGCACAAACATCTACTGGCAACACCACTGCCGGTACGGGAGCGGTTGGCATAACTTTTATCTTGAGATAACTCATAAATCGTAAAATGTAATGATTATTCACGAAATTTAGCTGCCCCGATGAACTGTCCCCCAAGATCCAAGGAAAACGGAACACCTTACAGGGAATACCTCGCTCATTGGCTTGTTTTAGGAGCATTTCACACACAAACTTGGAGGCAGGATAGCCCATGATATTATTGTCAGCAATAATTTTTATCACGCTCTCGTCAGGCCAATCATCACATAAGTGATTATCGTTGTTTCCTCCAAATACACTTAATATGGAAGACGCGTAGAAGACCTGCTTAGTTTTACCGGTCGCGGCAAACTGTAAAACATGCAAGGTTCCCTCTACATTCACACTCCGAATATCCCTTGTACTTTTTTCATATTTTCGATACGACTCCACATGATTGGACTTTGACGCCAAATGGATAACTCCATCGACGGATTCAGATAAGCTGTTATAGGCATCATCACTCAACCCAAATTGGCGTTGTGTCAGGTCGCCCCGTACACAGTCCACTTTGCTCATATCTGCATTGTTTCCCAAGCTCATTGACTCAAGAACACTTTGTAGTTTCTTTTTGGGACACTGGCCTTCTCTCGTTCGAATGAGACACACAATTCTCTCCACCGTTGCGTATGGTAATTCCCCCAATAGAGATAGGATGTATGGACCGAGTTGACCAGTGACCCCAGTAATCAACACCGTTTTAATCGCGCTGCTCGGTTCAACTGACAACACAGTTGGACAAATGCTTTCCTCCAAAATGCAATCGGCTTCCAGGAGGGTAGTATACTCATCTGGAGACAGTGGTGGCAAGCTGATAGGATTTTCCTCGTCGTCACATATCTTACTGACAAGCACAATAGATAGGTCTCTAATGTTTTGGCAGTCTTTAAGCATGTTGGTTGTGATATTGAGGCGAGATCCGAGTAAACCTTGAATGCTGTTCTTCAGCTCGATTAGCATGAGAGAATCTACACCAAGGTCTTGCATGTTAGCGTTCTCATCGATCGCTTCATCCGACTCCATTCTGAGCGCTCCTCGAAGTATCATTTTCATATACATCATGATCACCTCCAATTTCTCTGATTTCTCCTCCACCTCGTCTACCTCTTTCCAGAACTGGTCTGTTTTCAAGAATATTTGAGATCGTCGCCCTCTCTCCTCCTCTGACCTTTCTAGAAGCCGCTCGTCCAGGTAGTATTTGAACACGGGACAAATCATGGACCACAAGTGCAATGATTCAAACCCACCGAAGCATGCATGTGTTATCTGATTTCGGAGGGTGACCTCCAGCCCATTTAGCATTCTGTTGACACTCACAGGAAGTATTCCCGTTAAGTTTATCTCTTTCGCACATCCCACCTGAGACCACTGACCCCAGTTAATGGTCGTAGCCGGCAAACCTAATGAATACCTATAATGAGCAAAGGCATCCTCGAAACAGTTGGCAGCGGCATGACTCGACTGTGATGGAGTTCCTGCGAGGGCAGTAATGGAGGAATACAAGACAAAATGTTCGAGGGTTGTATCCTTCGTCAAATGGTGGAGGTTCCAGGTGCCTTGCACCTTCGGATTGAAAGTCGCCTCAAATGCCTCCCAACTTTGGTTTGCATACAAATTATCGTGGAGAACCCCAGCACAGTGCTGAATTCCTCGGAGGGGCTTATCTTCAAAGTCTCTTGCAATAAAGTCAATGATTTTCTTGCACTCTCCGTAATTTCCAACGTCGCCCTGTTTTACCACAACCTTGAATCCTCTGTCACCACTGTTGAGACGAAGGATCTCCCGTAAAGTTTCTGGTTTCGGGGAGCTTCGTCCAACTAGGACGATGTTGGTCGCCCCCTTTTCAAGCATCCATTTGCAAACTTCAAAACCAATTCCCCCCAATCCTCCAGTAATGAGGTAGGTGCTATGTTCACTAAAGAGAGGATTATCCACTTTACGCTGCCCTTCAAACGTTCTCACTTCCGGCATTGTGACCGCCACCTTCCCAATATGCTTCGCTTTCTGAAGAGACTTCAGTGCTTGTCGAATCAAAAGAGCGTCGAAGGTCACATGAGGAATCGCATGAACATTTCCGTCGTTCAGATGCTTTTCAATTACTTTAACAAGATCCTTCCACGAGAACTTATTGTTAGTGTCGTCGGACATGTCTACAATCGTATATTCCACATCCGGCCTTCGTCCCCTCACTTCTTCTTCCGTCCACACTCCCAATTTACTCATTTCCACAAAACGGCCATTTTCTGCTGTGGTGTCCAACGACGCCTCCTTGAACCCGGGACCGGTAATGGAATTGAGCACAATGTCAACACCGCGACCTTCCGTTATTTTCAATATATCCTCTCTATAAGACGTGTTCCTTGAGTGGAACACGTGTTCGATGCCCAGTGACCTCAAGTAAGCTTGTTTTCTCGGACTTCCTGCGGTTGTGATAATATTTGCTCCTACATGCTGGGCGATTTGAATGGCAGCTAAGCCCACTCCTCCTGACCCCGTGTGAATCAGCACTGTGTCTCCTTTCTTCATTTTTGCGACATCCAGAAGGGAGTAAAGACTTGTTCCAAACGCAACCGGCATGGTGGAGGCTTCCGCAAATGTTAACGTATTTGGCATTTTAATTATTTCATTACTACTTGCAATTAAGTGACTATGCAACGGTACATCTTTCCTGTTAACACCGAATACCCTATCACCGACATTCCAATGTTCTTTAGCTCGTATGCCAACCTTTGTGACAACGCCTGCAAAATCCAGACCTACACCTTTCGTTCTCTCAAACTCGGCAATGGGCTTCATAATTGTGAGGATGTCTTTGAAGTTCAAGGCGTACGCTTTCACCTTCACTTCCACTTGAGATTCCTCCAGAGGTTCCTCCTCCAGGACGTCGTAGGTGAGGTCGTTTATTAGTTTGCTGGGTGGAAGTACCAACTGATATCGACTTGTATCTTGTGGAAGCTTCAGTTCTTCGCCAAATTTGGTTTTCAGGTTTACACGACTGAATTTAGCTTCATAGCGCTGCCCTTCTCTGTACGCCACCTGAACACGTTCCTTCTCTCGAGATTCCTTGTGCATAGCCAACTCGTATAACATCTCTTCTATGAAATCCGTTGGATCACTTCTTGTTTCTTCATCAAAATCGACATAACGGACGAACATATCCGAGTTTTCATTTTTCAGCGTTTTTGCCATCCCCAAAATGGTCGCGGCGGAGGGGTTGGAAACAAGATGCAAATCTGGGATAACAGGTTGAACGCCTCTGGTGACAACGTAAAGTTTTGGCGAAGTTTTTAAAGTTAACAGTTTCTTGGCGATGTGCAGAAACGGAAGGGCGATTTCTTGCTGATCCTGTGTAGTGGTGTTTAGACCCCGGGAGTAGATAACCCCGAAAATGTTGTTACTTTCAAATAATGAGTCCAACTGGGTAGGAAGGTCGGCATCGATGATGGAAACACAATGGTCAGCATACTGGCAGGGATATATATAATTTGTGTGTGTGGAGTTCAAGATAAGGGCAATGTTTAATCCAAGTGAACTCATCATTGACACCAAGTCCCGGTGAACTTGGTCTGGATATCCAAAAACTACCCAGTCATACTTATCAGTGGGAGTAGGGCTTATCCTGACAGGTAGCATGTTTGTTGCAGAAGTTTGTGCAGTGACAATACCCATGGTACTCATAAAAGTCTCAGTGACGTGCACAAACTCAAATTCCTTCCGTTGTAAAATGGACCGCCAAGTGTCTGATGCAACACAGGGATGCGTACGTCTCCATTCATAGTCATCGAACCGCCAATATCCTTCCAACAAGCCAAACACGAAAGTGATTCCTCTATCTTTGGTGAGGAGCTCGGAAAAGCAGATGGCACCCCCGGGTCGCAAAGTGTCCCTTAGTCTCTTCAGAGTGATTTCCAATGATTTCGTGGCATGAAGGACATCTTGAGCAAAAATAAAATCAAAATACTTGGCAGGTACTCCCTGACTTAAGCCAATCTTCTCAATGTCAAAGACTCCAAATTTAAATTGTTTTTGATGTTCCGCAAATTTCATTTCTGCCTTGGCAAAGAAGGAGCCACTGAGGTCCGTGTAGTAATACTCAAATTTTGGCCCCCATTCTTCCAAAATTTGGGGTAAGACTTCTTGGGTCAACGACCCTGTTCCCGCGCCCACTTCCAAAATTCTGAGCACCGAACTAGGATTATCATGATTGGCGGCTCGGAGGCTCCCAAAGATTCGTTTACATGTCTCTCTTACCCTAGCCGAAGTATCTGGTCGACCTGGATAGTTTTGGTAGTACAGTTCAGCAGAGCACTCCACCTGTGAATCGGTGGGAAAGAGCAATTGAAGGGCAGACTCCTCCCCACGCAGTATCTTAGGTAGGCAATCCCCTATAATTCTGTAGATTTTCAAGACAACCGCTATTTTATCCTTCTCTTTCAACAGTTCCATCAACGCTTCAATTTCCACCTCCACCTCCCTCTCAGTTGGTGGCAAGCTTATTGACATGCCACCTATCATTGTCTTCATTGAATTCCATCATTTCATTTTCGTTGTGAAACACAGAAAAATAGTGGTGGATAAGTTGGCGGTAGATTGGCAAAATATTGCGCGTCGCACAGAACTGGAGGACATCAATCGTTTCCAGTTTGATAGGACTCCATCCCAGTTTTAGGAGAGCTCTTAGTTGGTACAAGAATAACAGTCGTTCTGTTTGCCTATTCAGTTCAAAATCATCCGACGTCGTGGTGCTCACCTCTTCCAGTCTCCTAGTAGTTTCTTCCGTATCCAGGACAGGCCTTAAGCTTGGGAACCTCGCTCGATTCTTTAACGGCCCTGGAATTGGTTTCCAAGTTTCTTCCCAGCTGTCTGGAAGAGGGTTCTTCTGTTGCTCCAAAATGGACTCGATAGTTCTAACGTTGGTCTCCATCAGCTCCACGTCGGAAACGAAGGCAAGTGGTCTCAAACTCTCATCCGCCGCAAAAATGAAGCAAGTTTCCTGTTCCCAGCGGATGTACACGTAAACAATGGTGGAGCTGCTGCCTTTGGAAACGTCCCTTAACCAAATCAACTTTCCAATTCTAGTTGGCACGTATAATTGGTCCTTTTGTGAGCGTTGTGTAGACAAAATAATGACTTGAAGCATGGCGTCAAGGATAAGGGGATGAAGGAGATAGTTGTCATGGTCACTAGGAAGCTTCACTTGACCCACAATTTCGTCTCGGTAGTTTTCCCCCATTTCCCCCCAGTATTTCTCGATGGATCTGAAGGAGTCTCCAAATTTCAACCCGACTCCGTCCACTCGCTTATAAAACAGTTGGGTCGACAATGGCTCCATGGAGTCCATCAGGATTTTCACTCGGTTCACATTCCAATTATTCAATATATCTTTGGTGGAAGTTATCGGATGGAATGTTGAAGTAGCATGAAGGTGCCATTTTCCCATGTCTTCATTTTCAGCACTGCATTGGCGAAATATTTTAACTCGAAATCCCACCTTATCATTGCTACTGTTAGCTTCTTCCTTGAAAGATGTTTGGCTTTGGTTATCTTGAAGTTCCACAACGATCTGCATGTGGCACGGTTGACTGTCGCTTATTTCTAAGGGCGCAGTAAACTTACAATTTTCTAAGGCCATTGGATGCCTTGGCCGGTCTAGCGCGTCCGTAAGAGAGTTAGCGACACAGTAACCAGCAGATAAGCACATTTCTGCAAAGGCCGCCCCGGGCATAACAATTCTTTCCCCAATAAAATGATCGTTGAGATATTTGACATTTTTCAAACTCAAGTTGTTCTGGAATATGCCTACCGCAGAGGCATTTTTCAGAGAGGAGCCAATTAGTGGATGCACAGGAGCTCTACTAATGGCCCTGCAGTCCATCCAAAATGATTTCCGGTTAAATGGGTGAAAAGGTAAAGATGATGGGATCTTTTTTCGGCTGTAAGGTGCATCATAACCCTCCCAGTCAACATTTACTCCATTCAGGTAGAGCTTACCCAGACTGGTCAGTATAGTCTCCCACTCGTTCGTATTGCGACGGAGAGAGGGATAACAGGAAATTGGCTGATTGTCTATATTTTGAAGGACGAAGGTGGCGAGAACCGGTTGAGGACCAATTTCAATGAAATGTTGGCAGTTCAATTGTTTTAAGGCGTGACATGCTTTCAGAAATGAGACCTTTTGTCTGGTGTGAGCAACCCAGTAATCAGCAGTGATCCCAGTGTCTGGATTCTGTACCAATGTTCCTGTCATTCCTGAAATGTATTGACATTTCAGCGATTCGGTATACTTAACCGTTCCAGCGACTTTTCTGTACTGGCTCAGGATGGGGTCCATGTGACGTGAGTGGAAAGCGTGGGTGGCTTCCAGTATCACAGCTTTCACACCATTCTTCTTAGAAAGTTCGAAAAGCTTGTGAATTTCTTCCGTGTCTCCCGCCATGACTGTTTGTTCGGAGGAATTTATAGCAGCATAGTCTACTTCAATGTTGGCATTTTTCAATAATTTTTCTACTTCCGGGTGACTGGCTTTAATCACGAGCATACTTCCTCGAGGAAGGTTATTAATCAAACGACTTCTTTCAGCTACCAGCTTGAGCGCCTCTGGGAATGTCAGGATGCCTGCGGCGACGGCGGCACAGAATTCTCCCAAGCTGTGCCCCAAAACACAGTCAGGTTGAATACCCCACGACTCCCACAATTTGAGGAGGCAGTACTCCACACAGAAAATGGACGTTTGACTGTAAATTGTGCGACTCAGTTCCTTGGAGTTCTCATTAGATTCCCACAGCGCCTCAATTATTGACACGTTGTATGTCTGTTTTAAAATGTTTTCGCATTTATCAAAATGAATCCGAAATACTGGACTGGTGTCATAAAGGGTTTTTGCCATCCCCGCATATTGACTCCCCTGACCGGTGAACAAAAAGCAAATTTTGCCAGGTTCCTTCCCAGATATGTCGCCTTGAATTAGCTTGTCGGTTGGCAAAACAGTGACCGCTTCTTCCACACTATTTGCAAGGAGAAATGCACGATGATTGAAAGATGACCTCCCGGTGTTGGCTAAATATGCAACGTCACTCAAGAATGCGCGGGATGGGTTGTTCCTAAACAGCGTCTCATAATCCTTAAGCATAACCTGAAGTGCTTCTTCACTCTTGGCTGAAAATTTGATTAAGTGAAGGGGTCGCTCCAGGCCAACTGTAAATTTTGGCAATGCTCTTTTCGGGGCCTCCTCAATAACTACATGTCCATCTGTTCCCGTTATACCGAAAGAACTCACTCCAGCCATTCGTGGTTGACCTTGAATCTTCGGCCAGGGTAGTGGCTTCAACGGAATCTTTGCCGGAATAGCATCCAGATTTATGTTCGGATTGAGAGTGTCAAAGTTGAGGTGTTTGGGAATCATTTCGTGTTGCATGGCCAATATTGTTTTTATTATTCCAGTGATTCCCGAGCAACTCTCAGTATGCCCCACATTCGTCTTCACAGAACCTATGACCAGTGGCTCCTTTCTTGCCTGAGAATGGTACACCTTTGCAATTGCTGCTATCTCCATGGGATCTCCAACACTGGTTCCAGTTCCGTGAGTTTCAACAAAGCTAACCTGTTCTGGACGAACGCCCGCATCAGCCAAAGCAAGCTGCATGGCCAATGCTTCACAATGCACGGTTGGGGTACCCAAGCTGCGGCTTAGCCCTTCTTGTGAAATCGCTGATCCGCGTATCATCGCCCAGATATGATCTCAGAAATGATAACCGAGCTGCGGTAGCTCCCATACTATTTCCCATGTAGGTTCTGAAAAAGTCCCGTTCGGCGGACTCCTGTACAATGTCTTTGTAGTCGTTCATCCAACTCCCAGTAAATATCCCTGCATGAGTACCCCGTAGACTTAGTGGATCGATTCCCCCATTTTCCAGGCTCTCCCACAAAACCTCATGGAGAAGCCTTGCCTGAGGATCCAAAAATGCTGCTTCTTTTGGGCTAAGGCCAAAAAACTTGGAATCAAACTCGTCCACTGGCACGTTTAAAAATCCCGCATTGGTCTCCCTCTCTTTCTGTGATCTGCCTACGATGGAGTGTTCTTTCTTCCAACGATAGGCTGGCGGTATACAAATTCCTTCTTCCCCGGAATGTAGCAGTTTCCAGAATTCCTCCAAATTCCTTGCACCTGGAAACCGGCAACTCATTCCGACAATTGCTATTGGTTCATTTTCATAGAGGCTCTCTAAGTGCGCCTTCTTCCAATTTAAAGGGGCACCAGGGTCAATCAAGCTCTTGGCAACTTTCTTCGTATAAATGTCCATCCATTTCCCAATGACGATCTAAACACATAAAAAGTATCTTAATTTCTACGTAATTATTTACATTTTTTCAATGATAAAAACTCAACATTATTTTTTTTCAAAGCTCAGCCTTTTTTGATGGAAGTTACATAGTTAAATTAACTGTAAATCTTACTTTCTCAAGTAGCCCCCCGTTTGGACAGTCACGAATCAATTGCAACGTTCTCACAAATTCCACAGGATTTTCTGGGATATCCACAAATCTAACTACTTTCAGTTGGTGGGTCTCTCTGTAATAAAAAAAAAGCGTACACCCTTATTGTCATTAACTAAATACACCACTTTTATAAAATCCCTTTGTAAATTAAGAAAAAATTACCCCACAATTGAACCACCGTTCTTTCCAGAAAACCTCACAAGACCGAGTTTATTTTCTTCACCCTTCAGCACGACGGTTCCCGCTGCATTATTTTTTAGCCAGAGACTGACGTGACTTTCAAGGAAGGTCAAATCTCCAACATTTCGAGTTTTACGACATCCCTCAAGAAACTCACATAAAGCCGGGATTGGCGTGAACAGCAAGATATCCATGTTATCACCAAAGTCCTTTATCACTAAACTGTGGGCATCCGCGGTATAGAACAAGTCATCGCAATTTTCTAGAACCATGGTCGTTGCCGGAAGGAAGATGCATTTGTCGTAAATGTCGAGGGAAAAGGAAAATATTTTTCCTCTCAATCCGCCATTTTTGTCATTTTCACGGTCGTCATCCCGCCCGATCACATTGTCGTCCAGCAAAAAAATGTGATCGAATCCACGCCGTAAAATATTTCCTCCTTCCTTGGTCACGTCCGAAGATATGAGCACCGAAATTTTCCTGGTTGTCCTTGTCATGCGCAATGAAGCTACTAGTACCATTGCTGTGGTTACAGCGTCATCGTTGGCGACATAAGTCAGCCAAGCTTCTCCACGCTGCCGAGCTATAAATTAATAATATCTACGTAGTTTTTAAGTCCATAAATTATTGTAAATAAGTTTTTGTTTTTTTTAAATTTCCTTACCCATGTGTGGAGTGGTAACAGCAACGCCAATTTATTAGTGTGTGACTTGGAATTATTTCCGACAACAAAATATCCAAAAGGCTAATCTATTTGAACGTTTCTGAATGTTGAATGTATGACAAATTTTCCAGTCTTAATAGCACGTTGCAACAAGTGAAACTTGCTTGTCAATACCCGCTCCGAGTACAAATCACAATTAGTTATATACACTACCTTAAATACAAAAAATATTTGGGGAAGCGACATATTGCAGAATTGGGCAAAACTAACCAGGAACTAGTAAAGCATTGTGTTGTCAGAAATAATTTGGAGATATGTGGAAGGGCATCTACATTCTCCTAAATTACTAATTTTTTGATAACATGTCTGCAATGTAGGTGGCGATTTTAGTTTTACATTTAATAATATGATATGGAGAATATAAAAAGCGCCATGTTTGTGTAGATTGCATAAATACCAATTTATCAAATACTAGACATCGATGATGCTGAAGGTCAAACGACACAATAATATACAATTATTTTTTGTTGTTAATTTTACATTTTAGTTTGTGTGCAATACTGTGGTTTCTAAAACTTTTTAAGATCGTATAACTTGTAATTAATTCCACGGTGTCTGTGTGCAACTAGATCAGATTAAGCGTTGTATCATTCCGCACCTGCGCAACAAACAGGATAAATAAGGTTAATTGTTCTTGTTCAAGTCAAACAAAA
>JAHZNE010003091.1:0-64141 GCA_027744055.1 Callyntrura sp. NNG-2020
GTACATAATAAGTTGAAAAAAATAAAATTGGTGGACCCTGCCTACAACGTTTGTTTCAACCTCTATATTCATTTAACCTCGTTGGTTGTCACGGAAGAATTTGACAGTGCTAGAGAAGGACGTTACTATGGACTTGGAGCTACCGATTACCTGGTACTATGTACATAATTTTCGTTCCGTCCCGTCCGTCTGCACTGCACAACATATTTTTTTTAATAAAGCGAATTCGGTTTTCGTTAATCAATGGCTTAGGTCTGCACTGCAGCTGAGATGACGTTGTGATTAGGCTCAAGAGGTGAAAAATTAACAACATTTTAATTGTCCCCAGCCTGCAGGGCTCCATTAATCATCGATAGGGTGATTATGATTGCTTTACAAATGCACTGACCATCTTCAGTAACATGTAATAAAATATTGCTTGGAAAACAATGTTACGAAGAACAGAAATATGAAGAAACAAGAATTAAGGAGACAAATTATATATATAATTAGCCATAATTAGTACACTTCATATATATCCCAGTACCCAGGCCCTTATAGGTTTTGGATTGCCGGTACACGGTTCATTACAATTTGAAGGTAACCCGCTCCTTATACATTGGAGGTGCTTAGGCGTTGTGTACGTTTTCAGTTCTCGTACGGTGTATTAAGATTCACTTACTCTTAAAATTACATGCATCAGAGGTCAGTTCTTAGCTTATCGCATTCATATTGTGCGCACCTCTGATTTTCTATAACAGGACAGTCCCAAAAACAAAAACCTCACACATTTTTCCGACATTCGAAACTACACCTCAATAGTTTTCCTTTGAGTGCATAATCCACCTTTCCTCCTTTCATTAATTGAAATTGTCGCAATATTCTCGAATAAAAACAATAATTACTGATGAGCAAAACGTGAACGTGAAAGGTGAGGTAATTTATGTAATAAAAACTACCAAACGTTTAATCTTCATGACTTCACCTACAGCTTTCTGCTTTAACACCCAGAAAGCTCCGACTAAAAAGATAACGTTGCATCAATGAACAAACTGCCACACTCTAAAAGAAATCAGTTCCTAGAAGGTGAGATCTCCTTTCCTAAGCTTTCATTTAAACTGTAAGGGGGAATTTTCGTCGTTATAGGAGCATAACCAGCCTCACGTTAGAATTGCTGAAAATTCTATGGTGATGGTAAGTAATGTCGCATATCACTGAAGGCAAATTACTATATGAATGTGAGCTGAATTGAACCCTGTAACAGATAATGTCGCAGCCACAACAGTTTACACCATTTTAGATTGTCGACGTAAAGAATTTATCTGGATTGGTATCAGCCGTACCGGAACAGGGGGGACAAGGGGGCATAATCATTTCCTCTATTGCATTAAGGGTTCCCTCTATCCTTCTAATATGAAATAGTCCAATCTTCAAGATGACTTATTCTCCTCATCCCCCCGTTTCCGATACCCTTGATCGTCAGCATTTGTTGAGCTGACTGGTAAGCGAAATCACGAATACCTACCTGCTTGAGAATTGAATGGGTCAATCTTATTATGCATTAATGATATAATATTTAATCAAACAATTTTCTATTGTTTTGTGAAATCGGAAGCTTAAGCGATACGTTTGTTGTTCCAGTTTGCAACAGGGCAATGTACAAATATCTGCACAGAGATCAAGATTTGTCACGGAGTACCAATTCTTCAACTGGTTTGTTTGACTCTCTATAACACTGTCAACAATCAACATGTCAACGAAATAGTAACAAGAATAAATAATTTATTCCTTCTGGTTTTTTAGCAATGATTTCAGCATAGTTTTTGGGATGCTACATGGTGGCAAATGTCATAGCATGATATTTCATATCTTGATGTATTATCATATCGTCATAGCATTTTTCCATTGGGACATGACCGCTGGTACAAGGCACTTCATTAACTACTTTTCTCTCTTTCACCGTCTTCGTCGTCATGCAACGTTCAAGGTATTACGCACGCATGTGAAACGTGCTTGAGTTTGTTGTCACAGGAAAAGGTATCTAAAATTCAGTACAATGGTAGAATGATGCTACATCGCATCTTTTCTGTGCTACCACACATTCACTACAAATAATAGTTACTTCGTTGAATCCACTTCTTCAGGACCAGCTAGGCTTAAGCTACATAATTTTTGTTTTAAAACAATCGAATCGGCGGCGTGCAAAGTGCAAATGCATTAGCTATTCAAGGATATGGGTATTTTTATATTTGTCAATCGACATATATTTCTTACTAACACTTATGAATTCATATTTGGTTGTACAAACAACCCATGGTAATGGGGTCTGGTAACGAAAATTTTGAGGTAGTAAATAACTGAGAGCTAAGTTGACTCAAATTAGTAAACATTAATACGATGGAAGTCCACGGTCTACCACCAGTGGTCGTATTTAAACTACCCTTTTACCTTTGCTCCATACTACATGCATATAGGTAACTCGTGGGACAAATCACTCTTGCTAGTTAAATCCAGGTTCAGTGGGAAAACGGTGTGGGTAAATGAGCTGACGCAAGAAGTCAATGTAATTTTGCGAAATCTATAAAAGTGGGGCAACACGAGACAATTGTCAATCTAATATGTGTAGCTCTGGTGCGTCCCCACGTGCACTCACGGTTATTTGGTATTTTATTTTGGTGTTAGTATTTTAACAAATATTCACGACGAAGCGAGCGCGAGCACTGCGAGCAGTAATACTCATAATGATCTCATATAGTTATCAACAAGTAATAATCCCAAACTTAAACACTTGTGAGAGTAAACACTTATTTGGGAATTTACTGTGAGAATAAGTAAAAAAGATATTGAAATTGTGATGTGCTTGTGTCAGTAACAACTTGTCATATAACGGAAAGTAGCTAGTTAGTATTAATGCATTACTTAGCAATGAAATATAATATGAGAAATATGCCTAAACATGCGTATAAACAATGACAAAAACTGATATAACGCTATGTTTTCATTTCTGTTTATGTGAACGGAGGGGTTGGAACGATCAAGATCGAGGTGACTTTTTTACATAAAATAACTGATTAACAGAAAATAGCATGGTAACGCAAACAAATACAAAGTGTTACATCATAATACTATTTTTATTTTTATTATGTCCCCTTGGAGTAGGTGAATCGTGCCGAAAGGTGAAACTCATTTCACTAAGCAGGGATCAATGAATTTCTAGCCTCTAGCTAGAATCAAACGTAGAATCGGCTATATTCACATGGTGATGAAAATTTCCCCGTACATTTTAAATGGAACCTTAATAAAGGAAAGTCTTTCCCAAAGAAACTGATTTCTTTTAGCTTTTGACTGTCTATGCGTACTTCAAGCTTGATAACAGTTACTGTAAATATGCCACTTGTTTTATATCATAAAAATTAGTAAAGATCAGACGTAAACAATTTAGAATTTTTATAAAAAGTAATTGGGTGTCTCGGTTGGAATAAACCTGCTTTATGAAAGCTTTCATATATCTATGCATGGTCATGTTATTCTTCCATTCTTGCTCTTTACATACAGAAAAGGAGGTTCTTATGGCAACATCTTACATTTCTATAGGTTACAATGTCTGCAGGTTATAAAAATACAAGTAGTAGTGGAAGCAATGATGATAAACGACGGAACTGTGAAAGTTAACTTGTATTGTATGCTTTTCGTCATTCGCCAAACAAAATGGTAAATCGGACTCCAAATGTTATTCCTGGTGTATGGTGACTTTGCAATATACTTATCAGTCTCAATTTTAGAGTGTAACAGGCGGGACTA
Source organism: Callyntrura sp. NNG-2020 (assembly GCA_027744055.1). Taxonomy (NCBI): domain Eukaryota; kingdom Metazoa; phylum Arthropoda; class Collembola; order Entomobryomorpha; family Paronellidae; genus Callyntrura; species Callyntrura sp. NNG-2020. Next base: position 3,781 of record JAHZNE010003091.1, read on the forward strand.
GTACAATTTGTGAATGCACTTTTTTATTTTTTTTTGTTTTTTTTTCAGCCAACTGACTCATATTTAAACTTACAGACGGACTATGATCAATAGAACATGTTTTAGGCTTTTTGAAAAAATTGGTGCACGTATACCTTATTCTTTTCTTGCATATGGTTTAGAATTTAGATGAACAAGATGTCCACAGTTCGCATTACAAATAACTATTTGGAGATAGTTGTTTCGATGTTATCCTTGCATTTGTTCCCATTTTTATTACACTGTCTGTGAAACATGCATTCATCTTCAAAGTAACTTGACAGAGACGAGACAAATACTGATGCGTTTGCCAATTCATATACCTATGTGCCACCATCCGGTACCCAACCGCAAAGCAGAGAAAAGCAAAATTGAGTTTTTGTGATTTGATTGCGTGCAGCAAATCGCGCAACACCATATGGAAAAATTTTATTTGCAATTTGTTTCATCTCTTTTAGCACTGATATTACCCGTTGTTACAAAAATTCACAGGGGTGTTGATTACAAGTGTTAAAATCCCGAAAAACATCTTTACCATTGTAATATTGTAATTTGGATTTATAACTAACAAGGACATCACATGCTTTTGTTGTACCACTTTAAATTTTTTTTATAAACATACATATGTACTTGAAAATATACTCTTTAATAATTGCTACTTCTGTCCGTGGGGGTCCTTTCATTCAGGCGCCTTCAATAACACGCTGTATACATAAAATGACAGCCGTTCAAAAAGTGCTAAGATTTTTATGCTTGGTAAATTTCTTATCTGTGTCTTAACAATTTATTACACGCAAAGCATTTTTTAAACCCTGATCGTCGAGGTGTTCTCCGGTGTGTAGAAAGGGAAAAAACCCTAGCCAACTACACTCAACTTGTTGATGTGTTTACCTTGTATTGCCTTTACTTCCTCACAAAATTATTGTTATTAAGATGTTTTTCGTGCTACTGTTCATGTTTTTTTTCAACCGCACTTTGTTACGACTTCTGAGATCAATCATCAATTCTGCCACCGGCATTGATTGGTGTTCTGAAACGTATTATTACGACATATCTTCCCATTGATATGATACTTTTTTCGCATTTTTAACAAGATGCCCCAATTATAGCTAGTTAGCACGACACGGAATCAATGAAAACGTGCTACACGCGTTTTATGTACCCTGAAATACCCTGAGGAGCTTTGCCTTTGCCTAATCATTACATATGTCACACATTTGGGGTTCCAAAATATATTCTTAACGTCTGAAGATACTATATAATCTGCCTTGGAACTTTAGAGTTGCTTTGTCATATGGCAGAAACAGTTTTGACATCTGTGAGTTTGTGTGCAGAGTGAAGACGATGCGGAACAGACGGGCATATACATAGCCAAATTGTATAATTATCACTAGTCCCTACTACGATCAAAACATTAACCCATCCGTCTGTACAGATTACTACCATCTCTCCCCAAATCAATTGCCGCGCCACGATTTTGTGCTGCTACCGAAGAAATATTTTGTATTAACAAAACGTTTAATCAATTATCACCAAATGTGAGTTAATTAAAATTCTGGTAAAATATTTCATTAATTTGACAATTATTATATGTGTGAGTAGTATTTTGTTATTAGAGACACGGCACACCTCTTTACTTATTTTACATACCAAAGCTGGTCTTCTTGCCACCGTCCAATGAGCAAGACGACACTTATCAAGTTTTAACAAAAAGCCACTGCGCGGCGAAACGACACAAGCAACTTATTTAGCTTTGATTGTAGCCTCGTCGTAGCTCAGCTTAATTCATAACATTAATGACTAATCATGAAACAGGGTAGATCAATTAATCCAATAAATTTTTATGACAATGGAAACATTAATATGACGAACCCGTCAGGTCAGAGGATTCCCTGGTATCTTTTTATCTCCCTCGAATAATACAATCAACACCAAATTCACATTTTATTATTCACTGTCACATCTGTCAGCAAAATTATGGTTTAAATAACGATAATGCAGTGTGTTAGCATCGTTCTCGGTTAAAAGTTTGAGTTAAACGTAGACAAGTTGACTTTAATCCTGTTGCACGTTGGTGCTCCAGTTCTAAGAAAAGTGGATGATCAAGTTTGAAGCTTTACTCCGTGATTAAAAGTGAAAAATGAATCAATAAATATTTTAATGCAAATAGGAATAATAATACCGTAGTCGCATCCTCTAACTTTTCTCTCCCACGGTACGTGAAGTGGTCGCAAATGGTTCTTCCCCCTAAACTGCTTTGTTTGTTTGCATCATTTTACCACAACAGCTACTCGTTTAATTCCAAATGGCACATCACATCAGTATTTACGAAGAAACCCTCTTTCTATCTCTCTGTGAGATTCGCGTAGAAATTTACACATCTCTTTCTTGCAGTTTAGTCCGACTGATTGATCGAGAGTCGAGAGAGACGAGAGAAGCAGTCGGAGGCAAACCTGTTTTTATTGATTTGACTTGCTTGAAATTGACTTCACCTTCAATTACATCTTTACTTAAGGTGTTGATCCACCTCACAGATCTCATGTGGAGCTGTTTCTTCAGCATCGAACGTTTTATTCCAGGGAGAGTCATCATCATCATAATAGGTAAGAAAAACGATAATAATGTATAAATGGACTCATCAGCAAATAACGCTGGCGCTGCGCTAGACATATGTAGATGACACTTTTTTGCAACTTCACAAGCCAGTCGAAGTTTAGTTTTTCACAAATATTGAACACTAAAAGAAAATGGATCAAATCGGGTATTCTTTGCTCGAGGATAGAAAACCACGACGAGAGACATCACATTCATTTTCTGTCCTCCTTTCCTTCTTTTAGTTCCCTTTTTTTCTTCCATGCATTATTTCGGAATAGAGGTTGAAAAAAACGAAACATGAAACCTAATTAAAACAGGTATTAGTAGGTACAAAGTTGTATGATTACTCTCCTGACTTATCCATAAACACGGGACCGATTTAAATCAATAAATGCAGTACAGAGCATCTCTGAACTTTTCGATGCTGCTGCTGTTGTTGTTGCTGAATCTTGATTCGTTTCACACACACTGCCTCTTTGAAGTTACTAGTCCACAATCCGTGTCAGATATGCGTACACATATGATCGATAGAGTTTGCCGTTGCTCTTGCTAAAGCTTTGAATTTTAATGATATGATAATAGATCAATTTAGAACTGATTGGTATTTGATGTTCGGATCAGAGTTATTAGCATAACGAAAAGCTCAGCTGCATTAGATGATCCCAGTTAGTAGGTTGACGTTGACCAAACTAATGATAATTTTAGTTCTAGCCGAAATCCTCTCTAACTAGTCGCAATGAATATTCTTATATAATTTTGGTATTAAGCTGTTCACTGCATTTTACTATACACTATATACCTATTCGTAGAACGGAGCTTTTAGAGACTTTAAGTACGAGAGAGACAACAAACGAATTTTAATCAAGCTCAATACAGAGAGAGGCATAACATTGTGTTTTTCAGTAGAACGTTATCTATAACTGCGTGGTCGACATAATTAACAAATGGGAGTAGTTGACAATAGACAACTGGTACAACAGTTCTAATGGTTAAAGTAAAGATAAGTAAATTGATCTGAATACAAAATACACATGTAGTTTCCCAACGAACTTGCATCCGAACTGTCGATAAATCATTGTCTTTTTCACCTCAGTTTTTCGTGTACACTTTGTAGTTTACTGTTGATTTGACATAAAGATTACGACAAACATCTATACATTTCGTTCTTGGAAGGCACTCTAGCATGTGATCCATCGTTCATAAAATTTGAAGCAAGTCAACGCAATAAAAGTTGAGAGAAAATATGAGTTTAAGTCATAAATCAGTTACGAAAACAACGCTTTTTGCAGTCTACGAGACAATCAGAATTGAATACATTATTGTAAAAGTTGCGGAAAAGATTTCATCAAATGCAAAACCAAATGAATAATACAACGTTTCATAAGCGAATCATCTAAGTGCTCATGTTTCAGACGAAAATTGAGATTGGGAGCACATTTTTGTTAGAGGACACCTGGTAAAACATGACGGTTGTGGCTGTATCAGGCATTGGGGCATTGTGATAGCATCTACGTTTAGCATTTATGATGAAGGAATAAATGCAATGCAATACTCTGTACAAGAACTACGCTTGTTTCTTGAAAGCATTATTGCGTACATCCACACCATACAGAATATACCCAGAATCTTTTGATTATGTCAGAGTTCATGTTTAAAAGTTCCTACATACTGAAAAATATTGACAAATTCCAATAGCATAGGCAATTCCATACTATTTTACGATGCATCACGTGAAATCATAAAGAACACAATCATGCTGTGTGTGTCAAACAGAAACGGGTTAACAACAAACTGCATCCAGTTGAAGCATTAGAAATGGATACTATATTCTGTGATAAGAAAAGTATTTAAAAATGCATTTTTATATACGTATTTGTATTGAGTCAAAACGCTTCATTGGGGCAAACGAGTTTACGTCATTGTGTTGAAGAACATTGCTTGTGGTGTGAGGTAATGTTGTAGTAAGGCTGTTGTGCCCGTAATCTTGTCCGCGTCATGTTGGCAAACTGCACACATAGAAGGCGACAAAAAGCAGTAGAAGAGCCCAGCGTGAGAAACTAATTTTAATCAGCAACACATTTTTTACCTTCCACAGTCACAATTTTGGCTACGATAGAACCAGTTTTCCAACCAATACTGACTCCTGCTGAAACTTTATTTTTCTAAAAAAAATTCACGTAACATTTTTTTTTTCAATCTCACTTTTCTTTTTTTTTGCTTTTGATCGCGTATCTAAGCCAGAGGGACAATCAATACGTTCGTTCGTAATATCACCGAGTAGTCATTGCTGCTATCACAAAAAAATTATAAAAATTGCATTTCTCCGGCTGAGCGTACCAGGGAGCCGGTTTTGATCCCGTTTCGATATTTTATTTTTTGATTGCTGTCTACAACACAGCACTTTCCATAGAGGTACAACCTATCTTTATTGTGTTCATTTTTTGAATTTAATTTTTCAAAACAACTATGCGTACAGATCGGCAGTTATAATAATAATCTTAATTTCAATGGGAGCGTCCCATGTAACCAAAATCGTGTGTGGACTTCTTCCTCCCGTATTGTATTATTCGACAATATTATAATAAAAAATTCAGAGTAACCTGCCTACTTGCCTGTGTACATTCATACGTATGCTTTAAAAACATATCTGGAGGAGCCTACCTACACAAAGCGTCTATTTAGTTGTAACATGGATGTACTTTTGTAAAATGATGTTTGCTAACTGTTTTATATCCTGAAACGTGTGGCTGTTCAATACATTTTTCAATGCATATTGCATTACGATGAATGATCATGCATGATCAACGTCTGACATTCTATATTATGTTTTGCTTGTATGTTTTCGTTTTGCGATGATCATCCCGACAGTCTTACATGCAGCTACGACGACATGCAATATTAACATATTATGATCTTTTTGACGGTCAGGTATAAGAAGAAACAAATCACAGTTGTACCCATTACTATATTAGCTCACCTACGTACTGCGTTTACCATGTACAGTGTTGATGCCGTCAAAAGTTGCAGAAAAGTGAAGAATATACTAGTAATGTCCACATCTTTATTTGCGATAGGTCAACAAACCTGCTGGGTTGTAGTGTGTGAGATTTGGTGTATAGGTATGTCAAAAATCATGCGGCAGACAACAGAACTTGTTTACTTTTAATTTAAGTTTCGTCTCTGATATTTTCTCCAACTGAGTGTGTGTGTACAGAAACAACACACACTCACACACAATGTGTGTAACCTACGTGTACGCAGTGTAATGGCATTTTAAGTACGCCTTCACTTAGGATCATTTCGTATCAGTATCAGTTCAACTCGCACCTCCAATCAGGCTAAAAGTTTACAATATTTTATGATAATTTAAAAGGCTTCAAGACAGATTAGTGTGTAAGACAGTGAGTGGTGCAAAATTTAACAGTTTACAGATATCATAAGTGAAAAATTACGTGCCTACTATGGTGGTCTTTGTCTGCGACTATTTAACGTAGAAGATCAATATTTTTTCAACGAAATATTTGATGCACGTTGTCTGTAAAACCAGGAGCGTGAGGGTAATAATCCCACACACACAAATTTCACAAGTGACTCCATATATTTATCTGCCAGCTTTCAAGTGTCAGATCATAAGAACACATAACATCATTAGAATAATCGTCCAGTCAAATGTGAAAACAGCCAGTGATAATCATTTTCAATTGTAGTAAACGACAGAAAACAATCTTGGTTTGGAGAGGCACGAAAGCCTCAAGTTTTCACGTTGACCTTGTGCATGTCTGAAGAGATAACGAAACCAGGAGATGAACGCCAACTCGACATGACACTACTACTACTACTGGACTGTCTGGTTGGAATTCAAGTGAATAAGTGAACTGAAGCGAAAAAATAATGAACTTATTAGTTCTTGAATTAAACACATCTGACAACAGAAAGTCAGGCGAGGAAAAAACATTTGCAATAATTGAAACATATTATATATACTTTATTTTGGCGACTTATTGTGAAAATAGAATTCTTCCCTCCATAACTCTAGTCGGACTCCGACTGTCGGAGCTACATTTCATTTCGCTACGTTTTCCGTCTGTGGATTTTTATACACGGACGGCTGTTGGGCTATATTTCTAGCACCAAGTTGAGAGTGTTTTTGATCTTCAGTTTGACTGGAATTGTATCCACAATATCAACGTAAAGGGAAATGTAGTAGCACGCATCAATTGGATCGTTAAAATTCCTCAAAAACTGTCGTTCATTGTTGAAAAACTCAATATTGAATAAACATGTCAGAATTTTTTTAATGAACAAAACATTGGAAGTGGGAGCTCGGTTTAAAAAAAATAAAATGTAATTCATCATAACTTCTCACATGAAAACCGTATGTACTCCAGAGAGATATTCCATCAGAATGAAATTTACGGACCATGAACCGAGTACTATTTCAATGTAACACTCTTAGAAAAATAGCTATCAAATGCTGTAGTGAAACTACAAGGAACTCTGTGTGAGTACAGTAATGGCCAAGTTTTTAAAACAAGCATTGTGAATTTTTATCAGCAACAACCATCAATTTCTTGTCAGATCAATAAACATTACAACAGCGTAGTAGTAGTAGTAGTAGTAAAGAAAACAAAAGCGTACAATTTTTTTCTATTACTACACACGTTGCATAATACTTTAAATGTTGTTAGATGCTGTAGTAAGTTGTGTGTGCAGATATATCTGTATAATATGCATGAGCTGGAGTGTAATACACATTTAATATGACTAGCTCATGGAGAAACCCGGTTAAAAACGTTCTAACAAGTTTATTTATATATATATAAATATATACATACATGTGAATATGATACAGATACGTGTACATACAATTATTATTTACTTTTTCTTTTAGCGATCAGCAATGCTATCCCCCTTCCGAGAGGTCGTATATTTTTATACGTCCACTGAGCACGAACACAAGCATGTAATGAGTTTCTTGAGTAAAGCGAAAGGTTTTCGAACGGGAAAAGGTTAAGACGATTAGCAAAAACTCTCTGACTTTTCCTTCTTACTTGTGTGTGTGTGTGTGTGTGTACAATACATTCATACATGTTTACAACAGAAAAGCCAGTGGACTTTGGTACAAATCTATATATAAGTTGAGTAGAAAAAAGCGGATATACACAATTCATTACAAAATGTTTTATATAAACTGTTGTAACACAGGTAAATTGTGTGTGAGTGTACGTAAACACAGATGTATGGGAAAACTGATGCGAAATGCGAATACTGTATAATATAATATGAATATATCCTCATAGTTTTACATTTTAATTAGCCCTTCTCTATCCACCACTCACTTGATTCGTTTAAAATGGCGGAATCAGCTTATTATTTTTTGTTAGTTCCAAGTACAACATATATTATGAGTGTTACGTTTCAACGTAAGTCCTAAGAGACATTTGACTAGGTCAAACGAGTAAATTACTACGCTAGTACAGCCCTCTTCTCTGTTGAGGACGTAGAATCGCGTTTTGCGTATTTCACAGAAACTTAAATTATACAAAGTCGTAGTTTGGGTATGGATGTGCCGTAACGAGTTTCATGGTGATTTTGCTGTAATATAGCGCGTATTTTATTTAGAAACAACAAACATGTCTAACATTTTACTGCAAACGTGTATTTTATACTTGCCACTCGATAATCAAGTGACACGGGCACATAAAGCTATGCATGTATCGTATTTTATGCAGTTCACCTGGACTCTCTCTGCAGTAGTACTTGAATTGCGTACAACAACTTACAAAAAGTCATATTGTATGTATTCCGCATTGAAATAAGAAGTATGTGTGCTGTCGTATAAGTTCATACTACACGTTGGATTGAAAGTATGATATTAATTAAAATAGATGTGTGGCTGTAACGGAAAATGTGTTGGAAAACTGGAAATTCTAAGTACGTCTCCCATTCTTTCTATCTGAATCTTTCATTTTAATTACGAGATACTTCTTTCAAGTCGTTTCACTTGACATTTAGAATTATTTCAAGGAATGTTTCGAATTTGATCTCTAGCGTAAATTAATCACCTCCACGGAGTAAAATATTTATTCTGTACCGACAACTGCTGAGCTGTACTAACAAAGCTCGTAGAAAAAAATAATAAGATAAAGTCCATTAAACTTGCATGCCACGTACACGCGCGTCTTTCCACCAAAAAAACTAACCAACCTGTTCTTTGGTGGTGGTAGTCCGATGCACCACACCACTGAAGGTGTGGCAAAATCGTTGATTTTACACTTTTAAACAGGAGCGGGTACATTAGAACAATTGCTTTTCAATCAAACAGCCCCATATAAGATCATATATAAGGTGTCTCCATTTCATTGATTCCACCATCATGAGTATATCATTCTTAATCATTCACTTGGCATTTAGTACCGACTGACAGGATGACAGGATAAGCATCTCCCTGTCTGACAATGCCAGCCAACCTTTAATACATAAAAAATCAATAAGAGAAGCAGCAGAAGAATGCAATCATTAAAATGTGTTATTATATCACCGTCATCCCCACCATGAAAATGACGGAGGCGATATCGATACTTTATGGTCCAGTGGCAGTAAACCATTCACTAAATTTTTCGCTTCTACTCAATTTATGGGTAGGGGAATTTTACACATAAATTTTACTGTTGTCCCCCATCACTAGTTCTTTTATTGTTTCCCCTCCTTACACAGTTTGTGCTGTAGATATCTCTATTTCAACTTGTACGTGGTAGTCGTAATAATAAATTATATAGTGTGCTACTACGTACATTCGTCGTCACTCTCTATAGTCAGCAGTATATAGACTAGAGCAAGCATGCTGCTGGCTCCTGTATCCAGGGCAGGGATGAAAAGAAGGGTCTGGTCTAAGAATAACAAGCGACTTTTTATAGCTCATTTCTAAATCCCTTTTGCCCGCCTTCACTAAAATTTTAATGAAACTCTTTCCTCTTTTGCTCTTTCTCTCTCCCCTCGACAAAAAACAACCTTTTACATCCTTCCATTAAACGAATAGTAACGACCAAAAACTTTATCTCAGAGAGGAAAATATTTTCTCCTAGTGACTGCTTCTTTTGTACTCTTTCTTCATGCATGCCTTTCTTCTTTCCGTTTTCCCCAAATTTATTCTGTAGACTTGACATAATACCTTTCGCTTTATAAGAACGAAAATGTTAAAAGTTTTAAGGTTTTAACTTCTGTAATGAAAGAATACAGCTTTCATTTCCATATGATGATGAGAAGGCTCTCTCTCTCGCTGTCGTGTTCTTGCCAGACTCTTGAAATTTTGTTCCACGAAATTGTGCCACTCTTCTACCACCACCACTACCACAACTAACATTTCAAAATAGAAATACACAAGTAATATAATGCCACGACTGTGTAAAAGTACGAAAGAAAAGGCGTCGTAACTTTCATAAAGGGGCCACTCATTGGCTACACAACGAACAAAAGTTTCTCATTTATTTCTTTACCATCAGGACTTTTCCTTCATTTATAATAGAAAAGAGGAAATAATGTAATCTACCCGTTACCCTTTTCCTCTGACATCTTTGTGCTGCTGCTACCAACACACACACAAAAGGAATTTCATCATCTGGAACAAAATATGCTAAGAGAGAGAGAGAGAGGGGAGAGAGAGAGAGGAGAGGAAAAGAGAGAATTCGTTCGTTATGTTTGTCTTTTTATGTATTCGTCTTCCATTCAGAATTCTTGTTACTACCCACTTTCTGAAATAGTGATAAGATTCCCACTTTTTGCTTGTGTCGCTTCCTATGAAATGAAATTCTAGAAATAGGCATGTATCATAGAGAAAAAAAGGCATTTATTAGAAAGATTGGTTGAGAACGACCGAGTGTGTGGCATTGAACTGCATGTGACTTGAGAGACTCATGCGGCAGCACTCCTACTGATACTAAAAATGTCTAGAGAGTTCTATGCTGTTTTCTCATTTTATTACCATTATGATTATCAACCTCTAAAAACAGACAGGGAATTCGATACACACTGAATTCGAGTAAATAACAAAAATAAATTACGACTATTTCTCTCTGTCCAGAAAATTTAATTGTGCCCAGGAGCTGCCATTATTACAGCTTTACGGGTTTGACAGAGCTTAAAAGCAGCATGAACCAGAGGACCGAGAGCGGATCAAGGATCATCAACATCGTCATCGTCATATGATTTTATTACTTTTTCCTCCAAGCACCAAAGTACATTTTATTTTTACGAATCCTATGTGGCACAACACCAAGACGGAATCACCGTGACTGATGAATGTTTGCACAATCTGACGGTTCCTCATTACGACTTTATTTTTTCTCTCCTAGTGTGTCTCGTTCCGACTGCAGAAATCGTTATCGCTATTAACTATCATATTATTCCCTACTCGGCTCATACCACATACAGCTTACTGTGCTAAGCTTACCACTATAAGAAAGTTTATTGCTCCGCTTATTTGTCGATAAAATGGGTGCAGGTTAAATTGCAGGTATAAAGATGCATAGAAATATGTATATAGCGTGTTATAACTTCATCGCTGCTGCACTCAACTCTAAAATACCTATACAAACGAGTGCAGCTGCAAAGATAACATTTTCATACTTTCAGAGTGAGTACAATTTGCTCTGCACATATATATACATTCACATATTACTCAACCAGTCGTAATAAATAAGTGGAATGTAACTCCAGTACCTAATGACTTCATAAAAATATGAACAACAAGCATTAAAAAAATAATAACATTAGTGTTTTGTGTTACCACATAGGAATATCTCAATCTCTGTATAAAACAAATAGTTATAGTGCACCGGCTAAAAAAGTTGGGGCACGTAGTTTAAAAAAGCCTGATTTTACAAAGATTACTAGTATTATCGATCTATACAGAATTTTACATTCTTTTATATAGACAGGTTTGCATTATCTGCCACTGAAACAGAGATTTTCAAAATGGCTGAACTTGGTAAAATAATATGCTTTGCATTTATACAAAAGTGGAGTGGGTTTGGAAGCGAAAAGTGAGGGAGAGGGGAAGCAAAAGCTTAAAAAAGCAACTCACAACTGGCAATCAAATGGAAAAGGGAAAAAGAGTTGATGCATAATTTTGAAGTGTGTATACAATATAAATATAGAGTTATACTACACCCCACCACCACCACCACCGCCGTCATCATATACCTAAAGATATATAGCCTTGAATATAAAATGATGTAAAGCAGGCAGGAAAAGAATGATGGTTGTGCTAGGGAAGCCGAGAAAGCAGACATGGGGGAGCAGAAAGAAAGGTTTTATTTTTATTTTTACTGAAGACACAGAAGAGTGTAACGGCTGAGCTAGGAATTATTGATCTTCACCGTGTAGTATAAAGTTTTGGGTACAAAAGCGCGCGTTTGTATGTATATATGTATGTATGTATGATATAGTACAAGTTTAGACTGAATACAACTGCTGCTGTTGCTGCTTTAATATCCTCCGGGTTTTTTTCCAGGGAGGGAGAAAGAGAAAAAGGATGAAGAGAGTGGAAAGTGAAAAAGGAAATGGAGTCTGAATAAGAGTCGAGCCAAAGCTCTTTTTGGCTTGACTTCCCTCATTTGCCTCTCTTGCCATGCCGCTGTGGTTGCTGTTTTCTCCACAACTTTTCTGACTCGATACAAGCGTTTTTTAAGAGTTTTCTCTATAAAATAGTCGTGCTACTGGCTATATACATAAACCATATAAACAGTCATTAGAATACTATGAAGGAACCTTGGATAAATATGAAGACATGCATGTCAACGTACTTTTGTGCTTTGGTGTATAAAAAACAAGATTCCTATGACTTCTCCGGATGGATCCTGTATAAATAATTCGAGTTGGCTCCCTGCCTGCCTCCAACTTTTCATCCATCCTCTGACACAACTTGGCGGTCTTCATTTTCTCTAGGAATTTTTTATAAATGAGTAAAAAGTCTATAAATGTATACATCTGCTGTGTGCTACCCGACACTCGCCATGAAACTATGTGAAAAGAGGAGAAAGATTAAAGAAGGAAAGAACTCCACAGTTTTCTCGGAATGAGTTACAGTAGACATATGCCTGAGCATTAATATTAATCAAACAACTCGGATGCATTCACTTCTCCTCTGCCAACAACGATGATAAAAGTGGAAACACAGCCAAAGAAATACATAGTCGTAAAGTGCAACAACACAAACAGTATTACCATTTTGTAGCATCGCCGTTCCAGCACGCAACCCATACACAAAAAAGCTTCCAGCAGCAAGCACCCTTGGACATTTTATAAAAGAAGTCCTTTAGAAATTTAGATGAATCGAACTTTTAGATGAATAAAGAAGAACAGGCGAAATAGACGGAGGAATGTGCTGCTGCTGAGTGGGGGATGAGAGAGAGAGAGAGAAAGAGAGGGAGAAAAGAAGCCTGGAAAAAGATGTAAACGAAGGAGAATGTTTTGCATCTCCGTTATTTTTAATGGTTGCTTGTTTCCCTCTTCATCATCCAACTAAGTTCCCCTTGTTCTTTGACAGAAAAGCAATCTGTACTGTGCGTAATAATACCAGCATCAAAACTTTCAAAAGATAAGGATAATCATTTTTCTCTCGTCTGAATATATATGCGCTTTAGTTCCTCCCATGGAATATGATGATATAAAAAATAATAATAATAACAGATGTATAGGTATGTCATGAAATGACGATGTACAAGAAGAACCCCATCGACTGGGGCTCATAAAAGAAACTATTTCGGAGAAACGCTCGACAAGCACCTACAAGTTTACTACCTTTTCGCTTACTCCGCGTGATACATCACATCTCGCTGCAGATTCCACCAGCATTTTCACTGATGAACTGGATTGTTTAGATGAAGTATGCCGTGTACTGGAAAAGATTAAAAGCTGGACGCATCATTTAAAAAGAGAGCAGAAAGCGAAGAATCCTTATCATTGTCAACAGCAGCAGCAGTGGCAACGCGAGAAAGAAAGAGAAGAATATTATGCATACACACACACCACCACCGCCACCATAGTGAGATTGATTTTTAAATGGAATCTTGTAATTTTATATTTCGTTAGATGTTATGCCATCATCATCATCATCTCCAACGTTATGCTCTTGATCCGGTGGAACCCGGCAATATACATATAGATGAAGGAGGGGACACACTCGCTCTCTGGAAAAAGTGGGTGTGATGTGGGAGAGCAAGAAGCTCGACTGCCATCTTTTCTCCGGGCTTCCGATGCGCTCAAAAATGCGCCTAGGTAAAGTTTTCTTATTTACCGTAGACGAGATATATGATTGTTGTACACTCAGTCAAACACAACACCACCTTAACTTCCTTTTTTTTATAATGTTGCTTGGTGTGTGTGTGTGTGTGTGTGTGTTGGTGTGTGGTATCGTGGTGTTGGCTTGCTCGCTTGCTCGTCGTGCAACGCTGTTACTACCATCACTAGCTCACCACCAAAGCGTGCGTGTAATCATACATACTCTGTATGTGTGTATATTGGTAAGGAAAGGAAGAACTCCCTTAATATATGTGCCCAGGTATATATGTACTACACACTGTCCTAACTCAGCCAAGACGTTGGAATATCACGTCCCCCCATGCTGCTTTCCAGTATTTTTGGTGGCTTTCGGTGTCGTCGGTCGGTACACCACACGTGTAAAGATTACCATCACATCACCAACCGTTGGTAGTTGAACGGAAAATGGAAATCAAAGGGAAAAAATGGCATTATTTTGCGCAAATTATGATAATTGAGCATTATTGCTACATTATGCAGGCATTAATATGTATGAAGGAAGTATTATCCAAAGCTGCCTCATTCATCTTCATCAAAACCCTATTGTTTTTACACAGACGTACATATTTTATTTTAGTTCGTATGAAAAATCTCGTTCTGCCACTCAGGAAAAAAAATTGTGGAATTATTATTTTCTTACGTGGTGGCCAGTACCCCTCATACATTCCCAGTATTGCGCATTTACTCCGTATTAAATTGACCGACAGATCATTTTCATGAGAAAAAGTTGAATGGGGCACGGCAATAAAGGTAGGCACGCATTGTATTAGTGAATAACCTCGTAGAAACTATCTCACATCATTATATCCCAGAATAATGTGTCCGAGCGTAATTAACACATGTGAATATAAAACAAAAATAAAAGACCGCAGCATATTTTGTTTGATTACTTGCTTACTACTCTGTTATACAAGGTATTATCTTGATAAACACCATCATCATCATCATCTGTGGTTGAAATAAATTAAGCGGGATGATGTCAGAGTGGAATTAAATCCAATTCGGGGAGAGTAAGTGTATGTAAGCATCTAGGTGATGTGAGGGCTACTACACATCATCATCATCATCATCATCATCATCATCACCATCATGTTTCAGTGAGACAACGAGTATGTGGTACACAAATAAGTGCAATGTAAGAGTAGCTGATAAAACATCAATGAATGAGTAAAATGCGACGGTCATGGTCGATCTCATTTCCCTCATTGTGAGAAGTAGATATTACTACGGTATGTGTGCAATATGAATCACAACATCAAAAGCTATTTGCATACATGCGTGGAACTGGACATGCAACATGTGTACTCACTTACACATCCATACCGTCATCAGCGAGTGGAGTGGAGAGGACCCAACATAAATTCCCATACATACATGAATTTTGGGAAATACAACGAGAGATTTTCATTGATGCTGCTGGTGATGACGATGATGATGACGATGATATTTCACCCAGAACATCGCCGTGAGAGTCAATTTTAACCAGCAAATAAACAATACCAGAAACTCTCCCTGGAAAGGAACATGATAGTGACGTTTGGTTTCACTTAAACAATTAAATCTCGTTTATTATGATAGGTGAGCACATTTGTATACATACACACTGATCCATACATAGATATTAGGATACGTAATTGTGTACAAACAAATGATCTAATATTCGTATCTTTTACCAATGTCCCACGGTCAGTCGGTATTGTGGACTTGTTGAGATTATGCAAAAGTGAACGATATGGGAATTTTCTGGGATCTTTGAACGAGTGGACACTGCGACAAAGTATTTTATGAGAGAAAACTAGTTTTGTACCCTGTATGTATCACATACTCGTGTTGGGGGAAAAAGGAGCAATGCTGCGGCGTTCCGATGGATGAGATGAGATGATGAGACTACGAAGTCCTCTCTTTCTGTGGGAACAAAACCTGTTCCGTGCAAGGCTACCGGATTCGTAGCATACCTTTTTTGGTATCCCATTTTGTTTATGGTAACGCACAGATCTAATAAGAAAATCACACGTATAAATATCACACACAAGGTAAACTGGTGGTGACTGAGCACTTTATGAACCATTGTCGTGGGTTGCTGCTAATCTGGTCGTAGGGTAAACGCAATTAATATATATCGCTGTAACGTTCTAAACAAAAGAGGATGAATATTATATTTACATGTAACAAGAGTTGTTGCTCTTATTTTAGGGAACTTGTTTGTTTGTTTGGTTATTGCTTAAATGATTAAACGGGAAGAAAATGATGTAACAAAATATGTGTTGGGGGCACAAGCACCATATATGAATGGAACATTGTCCGTGTGAAAATATTTTAGGAAAAGGTAATAAGAAGCTGGTAAAGAACCAGTTTTGGGTAATTTTTCCTTCGCTCATTGTACAAGGGTGATTTTGGCAACTAAAACATAAAAAGTCTTACTTCACCCGAAAATGTCCGGGTTTTCTGAATCAGGACCGGTTCTTTGGAAAAAAGAAGGGATTCTTAAAAAACAATTTTTTGGGTCGAATGTCCAGTGTAGGAAGAAGTAATATTAAAGGTGAAACAAATCACGTCTCAAACTACTTTTGGGTCACACACTTCTAGGAACATGATACATACTTCAGAAATGTTTTTCATAATTAATCACTGTTATATTTCATCGGATATGCGCACACGTAACCCGTTACTTTGTTTTTTTTAATGTTTCTGAAAGAAAAGGATTTAAAAATGATTTTTTACGTTTTCCCTAATATGAAATTCAATAAGGTCCACTTTTTACTCACCGTTTTCTCAGCATTTCCTCTTCCTCTCGATCCCGTTAAGTTCTTTAAAATATTTTTTTGTCCTTTTTCTCTTCCAATCGAAAATGATTTCCTTCAGCCTTTGCTCCACCTCTCTGAGGATTTGCAGTGACCATGTCATTTTGTACATGAAAATCTTTCATAACGCGATTATTCCTTTCAGGGTATGTTGTTGCCCGCATGCAATTCATTCCTTTCCAAAACGATTTTTAAATCACACCAATTTTCTTTCGCAACATGGTCAGATCTTGTAGTATTAAAAAGTTTGTTCAAGTTGCCCATTAAAAATTGTAACCTGTTTAGTTTTTAGTGGACACAAATGACAAAGTTTGCATAACTTCGAATGACTGTTGAGAACGATATCACCTCATTCGAGCAGTAAATTGGCGTTGTTTGAAAACTTGTTTAGGTATTGATCTTTTGTAACCAATAATAATAATAATAATAATAATAATAACAATAGACAAGATTGTGGATTAGTGACCAGCAAATTATCAAGTTTCTTTTTGCCTTACCTTAATTCCGGTATACAATCAACTTCATGCTAATTTGCTAACGACCGGTTGTTAATAGTTAAAACAGTTAATTGTATTACGTACAAATGATAGTTTACTTGTAATATGATACCCTAAATAGTACCTGTGTTTCATTCGAATTTAATGCAAATTTTTATATCCAGTTTGTCTTAAGTATACAAAAATCGTGTTTCTAGTGTATTCAGCAAAAGTATAAAAACATATTTCGTAGTATATAGTTTTGAAGGAAAATGTATTTGGTTCACAACGCTGCCCAGCATCATCACACAGCATTAACAGTTCACCAACAATCCTCCCATCCCATGGATTTTACACAGGTAAGTTATTTTACAACCTTGTAGATTTTTATTGTTTTTCTGTGTAATTTCTCTAGCGAAGTGAGCCAAATGACTTACATAACGATTGCCCATTTAAACAGATGACTTCAAGAACTGTCATGTTCCTCCAATTTATGTTTTTAAGTTTTTAGTGGCTTAACTGTTTAAAAAGTTGTATAATATACTTTGTACGTCAAGAATGTAATGTTGTTTTACTAAAGTTTTGTCGATACATGAGAAAAGACGGTCGTCTCGTCTTCATCAACACGATTTTGAATAGCATTTTTTTTCTGAAATTTTATTGGTAAGCCCATATAAAGTGTGGTTTTAATATCTACCCCCAACTGCATGGTTAATGAATCGAACCCCTTAAAGGCATCATTTTCTTATTTTCCCACTTCAGAAACGCTCATAAATCAATATGTAAAAAACTGTTTTTATTGGGAATTTCGAAAACGGATAAAGTGTTACCGCAATTTCTTCATCAATTCAACGTTCGAAAGGGCAAAAATCTTCGAGTATCTTGACGTGACACAGCAGAAGGGTGTGTAATTTTTTAAAAGATACATTACAAAGCTCGTGTTTTTTTAGTTTTCGTGTTGTTACTATATTATCCGTTACGTATATTTGATGGTGAAACAGATTGGCATTTCCTCCATCATTTTGTTAAAAAGGTTTTTGTTATGCAAGATGATTTATTGACAGGCTAGATCCATGGTGGTAAGAAGATTTACACAGACGACGGTTGACATTTGCCAGCAGCTTCATCACAAAAACATTAATAATTTCTAACTATATGAGAGTTTCTTCTTGGTTCGTCCTGCTGAAACCAACGAACAAAATTGGTTAAAGATAAGAGAATTATTTTCGCAATATAAGGGGTAGTAAAACTCTAAAACAAAAAGTTAATATTAATGTGCCTGCATGAAAGAGTAAAACTTTGCCCTGGAGCATAAATACATAATCCAAAAAAACTTCATTGATGATGCTCTGCACAAGTTTAACAAACCATTAAAGCCAATACCTTTTTTGGTTTAACAAACTTTCTGACATGAGGGGATAACAAATCAACCACTCACAGACCCTTCCATTTGTGTAAATATTTCAGGTGATTTATACCATTGTGTACTTTTATTTACTTACAGTCATTTCAAAGTAGGGGTAGTTACGATGAGAAAGAAAAAGCTATTAGCGAAAATGTATATTAATGAAATCTGGCCACACATTGAACTGTATATTAAGCACCTGGTAGATTATAATTACTTAGGTCTAACTTTCCCAGCAATGACTGTGTTTTTTTCAGTGATCCAGTTGTCATAAAACAAAAAAAATCGTTTTTATGTGCAATAAAATGATAAAAATTTACACAGCTTAGTTAGTGCTTGAAAACCAATTTGTTTAATGACCTCGTTTATCGTCACGAGAGATGACGATGGTCTACCTACTATTATGAATCCAATAAAAATGTTAACTTCCGCGCTAAGGAAGACATGTCATGATGGCTTTGAATAAGGAGATACATGCATAAGCATAATTAAATGCGAATTTTGGCGCGTATTTTACGATACAATATTAACTGTCCATTATATAGTTATCACTGCCACAGTTGCAAAATTTACGATAGCCTAAGTAAAGAATGAGCGAAACGATTTGAATTTGAAAACGTAAAGTTCATCAAGGGCAACTTGATGTTTGGAATAAATAATGGCAGGTGTAGTGTGTGTTACTTACGTTTTCAGCACCACTGTTCTGTGTGTATTTCTCCCTGTAATGTGGCCCTCGTCAAGTAAAGAAAAGTTCACCTCGCCCTGCACGTAGTTAAGATTTTTAGTCTTAAGTAAGCAATGATACTTCACAAGACGAAGAAGCCGATTTTATGGATTCAAGTCCACGTCACGGCTGAGAGCTAATAGGAAAACAAGCAACTTGAGTATACCAGTAATAAATTGGTTGTTCGTGGTCTGCATTAGAAATGTATAAGTTGAAGCCATCCATCTAGCTGATTTTCTTCTCTGATTTTTTTTCCTCAGCCATTCCACAGCTACCACCATTACCATCAGAACATCATTTTTCTTTTTCATACTTACCGAGAAATAATAATAATAATATCGTCTCTTTTATAGTGCAATAGTCTGAGACGGGAGCAATTTATTACAATTTTAATGCGTAAGTACATTTCACATCACGCGCTGTGAAGGCTTATTATCATTATTTTTAAAAAATAGTCCAATATAATATGTCATAAAGAGTGTAGCGAAGAAGGTGAAAATTAAGATGCAAAGTTATTTCAAAAGCATAACTACATGATAACATGCATGCATCATTAGCGTATCCCACCAAGAAAAAGCACACTTGAATTTTTTTGCTTCTTGCTCAATCCATTCGTACGCGCAGATGTAACTGAGGTACAAACGGCAGTTTTTACGAGACAGTACTTGATCAGGGACAGTGAATAATGGTAAAATCTATCATTTTCTTTTGCACAATTATTATATACACGCAGCACTTTACGTAATCAGGTATTCAATTGACCACTTTATTCCCAAGATGTTGATGACGACGATGACGACGACGATGGTGAAAATGATGATGATGATGACGATGATGCACTCAAGTACAAGAACCATGCACTCCCTATTTGAAGAAAATAATAGAGGATTATACCTAACATCGCCACACACCATTACTTTTTTTTCTACCACTGTTGTTTGTAGGAGATTATGAAAGGAACCTTTTTTCTTCAGACTGGTTGGTTATGCAGTCAAAACTGTCCTTATAATCTTCGTGTGTACCTATGTTTCTTCTATTTTACAGTGCCAGTCAGTCCTCCTTGATCGTCATAATTTTCCACTTTTGCCTCTCAATACGCCGCTCGGAAGAGCTAAACATAAACATTGAGAACGTCGGGAACGACCAACAGTTATTTAGAAAAACCTTCCTGGCCTGGGATAAACTAGTAGCGAGAGAGGATCTTGTGATAATTGCCAGTTAACTCTGATCTGCATATATGTACTCAAAACGAGCAGCATGATCATCATCATCATCACCGATGTACGGGAGTAATAATACAAAGTAAAAAACCCAAACATGTCGTTTGCCAATTTATTAGTATTTTTTTCCATGATAAGCGTCTCTCATCTCGTTTGTTGTGGTAGAGTAGTAAATGACAGCTTGCAGTTTTCTTTTAAACTGCATCTCCATCTGTCTCTCTTTTCCCACGGTATTACTTTTTCGTCTTACGTTACGTAGTACGTAGTAATGGTCCTCTGGCTGCCTCTACTACTACTTCTACTACGACTACTGCTATTATCTGCTGTGCCGTTTTGAAGGTATTAAAATTGATGTAGCCAGACAAGGAATAACGACAAGAACAACATGTAGTAGAGGTGCAACTTGTATAATCTGCAATCTATACACATCGGACTAGACTATCAGGGGACCAAAGTTTCCCTTTGCACACTGCTTCGGGCAGATTGCAAATTTTCAATGCACATGAATATTTTTATGTTTCTTATTTTTACTACTACTACCTCACCGTCACATTTACGAGCCATCATTTAAAACAATACAGTAGTGGGTATTGAGTGCTTGCAGTTTGCAAAAAATGGTTTTTAGCGATGCCATCATAGTACTACCAACAACAACATCCTCTACTTTTTTTATATGTACATGTTACATGTATATAAAACTATATGACAGACAGTGTTAAAAAATTTGCAATCTCGATCTGGATTCACTTTTATGCAATTGCTTAACTATCTGCACACCGGCAGACAAAAAGTCATTTCAAGGTTAGCAAGACGTAGGCACACTGTACGGTGAGAAAGGATACATTGTATTTTGGAGTCATCATCACGTCGTATCATACCAGATAAATGGCTCAACCGAACTGCATCATCCCCAAAAAATAAAAACTTGCGTGGAGTTGTGCATTTTCTGAAGCATAAAAAATCGGGCGTAATCAAGAGTAAGACCACTTTTTCAGATGATGAAACAAAATAATAACAATAATAATAACAACACTGAGTGCAGTTGCAAAAGATGAATAGACTCTGATTAAAATAATAGCAATTATTCACTGTTTTCTGCTGGCTGTTGATTTTACTCTTTGCCCTTAAAATGAATACCCCACCTATTTTATTGAAATATACATGCATTTGTGTATTTTGTACGTATACTTGTTTTTATTGCTTGCAAAAGTTGCAACGTTTATTTCTTTGAAGAAAAAAACCGGACTTGACTACTACAGTAAGCGGCAATTTTACCGATGAATTGGGCGAGTCTCTTTTGTATTCGATTCATTGATTAGAGAGAGATTGAGATCCATGTGAACTTCCAACAGCAATTATTATTACTTTTGCAGGAATACGTAATACGTCTCATTTTTGGACGAAGATGTCGATTTAACGTAGTTGTCGTCTGTATATACCTATAATGATGATTTTGCCCACAGTAATTTCAGCCTTATGATTTAAAAGCACGAAGCGGCGGTTCAGCAAATTCACATTTGTTCCTTTTTATTACTTAAACACATGGATAAGTGGCGCTGTTTCCACAAATCTAATTAACTGTTTGTTTTTGTAAATAGCTGCCACCATCCGACGTCAGCAGGATAGGGATGAAGATTAAAATTGTTAAATAAGCCAACCACCAACCAGCGTGTAGCTCGTCATACGAGTGTAGAAAATGGTGGAAAAAAGCAATGAAATGCGCATACGCACAGCGCGGCATCGATTGTGGGATGTATAGAGTTTGAAAGGAAAGTTTTTGCTGCCCGCTGATAATTAGAACTCTGGTAATTAATGATCCAGAGAGGATGCTTTGACGTAAGTCAACGGCATATCTCTCTCTCTTCTTTCCATCTTTTCTTTCCACTTTACGGAAAAGTGCAGGTAATAAACCGCGGATATAAAACTCATTTTGAGAAATAGATGAAAGTGCGACAGTTGGGCGTTCTAAGGTCTGAAAGCTTTTCTCTTTAAGAGGCTGCGAGAGAAAGAGAAAATTGCTATCAGGAAAACGAGAGAGAGAGAGAGAGAGAACCACGGAAAATAAATGAGAGTGTAGGAAAGAAGAAGTAGTCAACATTAAAAAGAAGAAGAAGAACAAGAAGAGACGAGGCTTTTCCAAACTTCTCAGTGAAGAAAAGAGGAAAGAGAATTTCCTTCCTAAACAAATAATCCTTGAAGCTTTCATCTAACGGAGTTCTATTTGAATTGCTAATGAATTTGTGGAGAAACAAGATTTCTTCTTTACTTCTAAAATGGCAATTTACATAAGAAAATGAGTCTCTCCCAGCACACTCACACAGACACATCAACAGTGCGCCATAAGACCACTACTACTATTATTACTACCAGTAGTTTGCAGGAATATAAGAATGTTCGCTCTTAGGAATAATTAATTAAGGATTCGCCGAGCAGCAGCAGCGGCAAAACCAAAACTGTGTATATTTTAGTTATGCTGGAAAAGAGTGGTGTGAGTGTGTGTGTGCTTTCAAAGAGGATTCAAAATTTTCCTCCTACCACTCTAGAACTTTAATAACACTTTTAGCCAGTCATTCATTGCTTCGTATTTATCGAAGAAAGCAGTGTTATAAACGAACACACATACACCACTTTTACACTTCTATGTAACCATACATTATCGTCATTATGACCCGGCATGTGTAGAAATGAAGATAAGCAAGTAGATAGTATCGGAAGCCACTATTATTAGGGAAAAGTACATTCATAAGAGATATTTTACTTTTCCATAAGATACAAACAGCCATCGTTCCATATAGATTCTGTAAGACGTAAAATGTAGTCGCGATGTAAAAGTTCTTTGTAATCTTAAGCATAGTCAGCACTCGGTGGTCGTAATACTGGGAAGTAGACCATCAAGTACAATTTCGTCTAAGATGTTGTTTACTTTATTTTGTTAGATTTGAACATGATTTATGAGTTGCATGAGAGTTTTTATTTAACCCCTTTTACTTAAGATTAGAGCCATTTACGTAACAACGGTGGCAGGAAGAAACAAGACCACCCACCCACCCATTACGCTGTCGATGCTATACACGTCAAAAGCTGGATGCGTACTTAAGATTTCTGTTTATTCACCACTTTAAAAAAGATGCCGACAACAGCAAATTTGTAAAGCATTCGAGAACACGTATTTAGTTTTAGTGATAGGAAATTTTTCCATTAGCCCCAAAGACCACATAAAGTCATTTACTCAGGTTGTTTTATAAATAGCAACATCACTTGATTAATTCATTTACTTTATGTTGGCGATAAAATTTTGAAGTACATCACCATACTCATGTTGCTTTAATGCCCAGTTTTCTTCCAAATTAATCAGTTCTGCTGCTGTAATGGAGGGTTCACCACTTACCAAAGTAGCTGAAGGCAGTACACTAATGAAGTTACATTTTCTTGAATCAAATTGTACGGTGAGTCAGCGTAACCAACCATCTTAATTACTCTGTATGAATGGCTAGAGAGCAGTGGCGGAAATGAGCGGTAAAAGTGGAGAAAGTACTAAGAACCTTATATTACGCTTATCTCTCGCTATCGCCGTCATCTCTCTCTCCCTCTCTCTGTAAATGGGTCTTGCTGCGGTAGATTGGATACGATGGTTTTTATTCGTGGGTTGATGAGCCGTAGGCTACACACTATGAATATCGCGCCCTGGTTGTAATAGACATGAAAGTCATTAGTTTTTGGCTCAGACACTCCATACCACTTCGTTATTTTCTAAAATTACGACTTCCTTTTTACCCTTTTTGGAAAATACTCGATGGAGCTTCGTTTGCTAGGGATGAATTTTGGGAAATGTAGGGAGAGCTCATGGTATCGTAAAAGCTGTGGATACTTTGTAACGTTTCATATGCATAGGTAATTTTGTCTTTAACTAGCTGTCTTCCAGACGTTTACATTATTATCAAAACTCCCTGCTTGTCCAGTGGTGGATAAAAACAGGCATGGTTTTCATAATAATTACTGTTTCTCCGCGAAACTCACAATCAGCGTCTATATACGTTTTATTTATAGGAACCAACACTAAAGTCAATATATGCACACAACTAGTTGTAAAGGTAAAAAGCCTACCTACAACGCAACAGCAACGTGAGAGTTGATCATCAAAAAGAATCTCGAAACATCCTTTCATCACGAATTGAAGCTCTCTCCATCGGAGGAAAGCTCATCATTTAAATTTTACGCTTGTTTACTACAGCTAAATTTTTGTAGTATTTGTAAAAGTGCCTAGGTATATCTTGTTAAATGACGTGTCTGTCTTCCCATTATGTTTAATCCATTGTGCCTATATATATGGTATTTGATATTATAATGTACGCAAAATACTAAATATACATGCATTCACGTATTTTCAGATTGGTCTATTGTTGTAGGAATATCATAAAGCTTTTCATATATTTTCTGCTTCCCGAGCAAAGTTCGGTTTGACAGGGTAGATGAACGGCATAAAAGAAGTGCTGAAAAGACTTGGCTGTTTACTTCCAAGAACTACACAGAAGGCAAGAGAATACTTAAGCCTTTCCATAAATACAGCTTGACGAAGAACACAATGTAGACGTATATTTTATATGGGAAACGTCTATATGTATACAAACGTTTATAATATTTCAGTTTGACTACATTACTATAGAAGATTAGAAAATATTCATTCTTTGCAATCTTTCATTCTTTGTGGGAGACGTCCACATCCGAGGTGGAATAAAACAGAGGGATGATGATGCGGGAAGCTTTTTACCGTAGTAAAACTTTTCTCTGTCTCGCCTCATTATTTTCCCTGGAGGAAGAGAAAACTCATCGACAAACTTTACCGTTTTCTCTCCCTTTTCCTTTCCTAGCGGTGGCAGATCTACAGCAAACCCCATTATCAACCCTGGCATATATAATTATAAGAGGAGGAATAGATGGTGTATATAAAAAGGCACTCTTTCACTTTTACGTTAGTCACAAAACGCCTTTCCTCTTCTCCCTTTTTCTCTCCCTCGCAGTCTTTTTCCAAGTTTATAATGCTCTATGCATGTTGTTCTAATGGCGACGATGATGATGATGGCGGTGGTTTAGATTTTCAAAGAGGTAAAAGAAGAGACGAGAAAATTATCGACATGTATACCTATTCCTTCAGTTAACTCTGTAAAATGTGACTATATGTTTACACGAGACTTCTTTCTATATAAAAATATTATTGCTTACGTAGAAAGCATCGAAGGAAAAAGCAAGCCCTCACAATAACAAAGTTGAATCTTTTGCTTCCCTTCCTAACTACTATAATTATTATGCTTTTCCCTCCTTCTCATTCCGCTTTATAGACTGGAGTTTTAGAAAAGTCTCCAAAAGTGAATACGAAATGCCTTTGTCTTACCCAGCTATAGCGGCACCATTACCGCGCTTTTACCACCATTCATATCACATCACCTCCATATTTAATGTGTGTCGTGGTATATGTACCGTACCCTTATCTCTCGTATAAGACCCTCGTTTATGTCAGCTCGTTTTTTATTATACGAAAGAGGAAAGAGTGAGAGAAAAGAGTAATTTCACCTTACAGCTTCCACCGCACCACCACCATCGCCACCACCTCTGCGTTTTTACTTTTCCTTGCAGAGTGAAGCATACACAACTAAAAAGTGGAGAATTTCAGTCTATGGAATTGAAGAGCTCATTACTTTTCAGACAAACAAAACTTTTCCATTCCCCCAACTCTCTTGATTTGGTCTCTTTTATTTCCTTTGGTGAATTCCCTTTTCATCTCGGATGCTTTCCCCTCTTATATTGTTCCTGGTGTTCCTCCAAAAAATATATACACTTTTTCTCTGCCTTCTTTACAACATTCGTCCTTCTGCTCTCCCCCTTTTATTTCTCCATTTTGGCGCGGAGATTTGCTGCGTGTTAGTTTTTGTGAGGGTACTATTACTACCACTACTACTACTCCTACAGCAAGCTAACCATTCTTTGCTCGTGAAGCATTTTATGTGCATTTTTATTTCGATTTCTCTGTGGAAAAGGGAATAATGATGATGGTTGTGTTCTTCTTCGCCCCTTCCAACAATATTAAGAGTCAGTATAGCAGTAGGTATGCGTATCTACCCATATCGTTTCCCCGTGTCCATAAAAACCAAAATGGTTCCTGATTCATACCAGAGAAGAGTCATTTGTTTGAATTGTTGCTAGCAATTTGGTTTACTCCTCGACAGGAAACGACGATATAATGGTCCCTCCCATTAAATCAACAGATTTCGTTAAGAAATTTACACAAAGTAGTATAAAAATAAGAGCCATTATTCCAGAAAGGATGTTGTGTAATATTTATTTAGCCCAGTCTGAATTCGTAGGTACACGTGAGTCAAGTCTACTACCAAGATATATCCGTCTATTTTTCAGAGGTAGGTAGAAGGTAGATTCTCTCTGAAAAATCTCATTACTAATGCAAATCGTATGCAAAGGTATAAGCTGTTTACTTGCTTGGGCTCTCTACTCAGAGCGTTGTTGTTTAAGTCGTTGGTGCGTTGGATGACGATGGTTATGTTGTTGTAGAAAGTACCCAAGTACACAAATACTTTCTACTATACCGGATTAGATGAGCTGAAGGTATTCCGATTAAATTAGTCATTGTCACCGGAAATGACTCTAGTAACGGCAATAACACGTATATACGTCTACTACTGCACACTGCCTCGACAAAATTCAATGTTTTTGTAAAACTGTAGAAAATGCATAATTGTCTACGTATTATGGGTAATGAATGCAAATTTTGAGAGAAGACTCCAATCTTTTAGAAAACAAATCTAATAAGCATTGGCCGTAAAACTGGAATGAAATACCGCAAAGTAGCTTGATTTTGGCAACTTTTCCTATTTACTTCAGCTACTACTGTCAGTGGGAGAAACCATATAAAACTACTTGGATAGCGATAATATGTTGTGTCGCTACCCTGGAATGGCGTACTACTATCATCTAACATATCGTTTTGTGCAGCAAGTTGCTGGGTTTGCGAACGTGCACACGCGTCACTGGGATGGATACAAGCAAAAGTATATTTAAGGATTTACACGGCAAATCGTACTACACTATCACTAACTAATATTACGTGAATTAGTAACAAGCTGTAAGATAAACTAACGTACGAACTACATGAAAAAAGGCTACTGCCAGAATTTATATTCCAATCACCCGATCGGTGATAGGAGCCTTGAAGCCAAAAAGCATCTATAATTTAATTAAAATTTGGAACCGTTATGCATCCCCATGTAAAAATGACACGAGAGAAATAAAATCGACAACGGTTCCAGTTCGAGTGTTTCACGTAACATAATACTAAAGTGTAAATAGATAAAATCTAGTTTTATATCATTAAAATATGCGGACTCTGCAAGCGGTTTAAGCCCATACAAAAGTACACGGCTCTTCATCAATCATTCTTAAATTACGCATTCTTGCTACATAAGAAACTGAAGATTAGCTGAGGGAAAGTCAGTTTCAAAAGTATCTTCATTTCTTCTACCAACTCACCACTGCACTGTACGATTTCTGTGTGCATGCTCAAAAGTCTCGGAATATTTATTAACTTCTCTTCACGTACAAGATTATTATAGAAGTAATATTTTCCCAAGATGGGCTTTATTGGTCCTCCCTACACAGGGGCTGGCTGTAAGTCATAATTCATTTTCGGCTCTGTAAATCCAACAAAAAGGGCTTTCATGGGTATAAACTGCACGAGAAAATATATACCATGCAGAGAGAGAGACGTCTTCTCGTCCATGCTGAATACATACATCATAGGGAACATTATACAGACTCAAGCATATTGGAAAAGATTTTAATATTCATTCAGAAGAGTGAAATTTAAGTATATTCACACCACGTTCCTGAAAAGGGAGACGAAACTGAGTCTATTCTTGA
Organism: Callyntrura sp. NNG-2020; assembly: GCA_027744055.1. NCBI lineage: Eukaryota > Metazoa > Arthropoda > Collembola > Entomobryomorpha > Paronellidae > Callyntrura > Callyntrura sp. NNG-2020. Next base: position 32,265 of record JAHZNE010003091.1, read on the forward strand.
TCATCATACCATAGATCCCTTCTGTTGAGCAGAACATAAAAGGAGGCATAAAGTAATAAGACGGAAGACGGGGAACAGGGATGGTATGAAGACGAAGGATTTTCTGGTGAAATTTCATTTTCCATCATTTTCATGATTTTCATGCCAAAATTTCTGCTTGGAGAGTTTCTCTGTCCCATCCGTCTGGTATGAATTCTGTTATTTTATTAGAATTATAAAAGTACTTTACTTTCGGAGAGACATAAAGTAAGTTAGTTAGTTTTTAGAGAAAGGAGAGAGAGAGAGGGAGGATTCCTTCAAGTATGAAGTACGTCAGTGGAGAGTACAGTGTAGAGAGAAGAGAGAAAGAGAGAGAGAGTGTGGTGTGTGTGTGTGGATAGTATTGGCCGTCGTGGTAGGAATCTCTCCAGAGATGGAAGTATGCATGGCAAAGCAAGGAAAAGTAAAGTAAGAAGAGTCATGATGATGGAGGTAGTGGTGGTTGAAGCTCATTTAGAATGCTAATGTGGGACACTTGGCAGAAGAGAGAAAGTAAAATTGTTTGCAAGAGTGTCTCATCTTCTCTCTTTTAGACGTTTTGTAATTTTGTCAGTCCCTTTGAATGTTTTGTTTGAAATTAATTCATTAGTATTCCTTTTACCGTGTCCTTTTCTAGACTTGTACTCATGGCATGATGACGACGACAACGACCAGTAGTGGCACTATAATAACATACTAAAAACTTAAATACACACAAACCCATAATACACATTGCCCAACTTCTTGATACGTTCCAACAGAGACTATATTAGTTTGTTTTAGCATTCAAGTTTGTCGTCCCTGTATGCTTTCAAAATGGGACTTTTCTCATGGAAATTCGACAAAAGTAGACGGAAATGAAAATAGCCAAATAGAAGCACATTTACTTTTATATACTTTTAACTTTACTTTCTGTATTATTGTTGGAACAAGGCCTTTCTCCTTCAGATTGTGTTTTTCGTCCAGGTCGTACAAGGCGAGTGTGTGTGTATAGCAGATAAGAATAATAATATTGTTATGTACCTATTGGCATTTTATAGGATTCTTATTGCGTGTTATTCATTTTCACAAGTGTCAGCGAATAAAAGACCGTCGAATGAGAAAATGGTAGACGGTTGGGTAATATAAGCAGTAGCAAAAGTAACAATAATAAGAGATGCAATAAAAGAGATACAATTGTCGCTCTACCAAATTTCATCAAATTCTCTTTTCTTCTGACTCACTCGGTAAAATAGGCACACATCCGAGTGTGCTTATTTTTTTTGCCAGTAAATAAGTAAAAGGAGACGGCGCATTGTGTGGAGAAACGACACTTTCACCAACACTAAAATATATATCTCGCTTCATTTAAATGTCATACTTTTCTAAACGTCAGGCAACCTTTACTGTGGTGGTGATGGCTGCTAACTTCTATGATTGCATGCTGAGATGGAGGGAGAGAGAGAATGGTATTATAATGGAACAAAAGGTTTCAAAAGAACTCCCTGAAAATGGAAAGATAGGAAAGGTCTTCTCTGTTTATTACACTAATACTTCTTCGAAGACTTTTACTAAAAGAACAGTAATTAATGCGGCGTTTTCACCTTGTATTCTTTCAACACTTCAAAGCCTTTGCTTACATTGACGTTTCGGTAGGGGGAGAGGGAGAGTGAGAGAGAGAGAGAGTTTGAAGCGCAAGGCGAAATGAAATGGATGGCAACACTCAAAAGGCCTTTGTGCCCGACATCAAAAAAGAGAAATTGAAGGGTGCAACCTAAAATTTATATAATTACATATGACGCCATTCCGTTGAAAGTCATTACTACAGTTGACTTAATAAGAAAATTAAATTCTATTCGTACTCTTTTTGAACAAGGTATGCAATTACGAGAATCAAACAGGGTACTTTTAGTTACGTATCCATTCGTGTCGGTCCTCCTCTTATTTTGTTAGACAAGGTGTGAAGAAAACAAAATTGTTCATGGAATTTTTGTCGGTATCTCAATGATAGCAAATTGGTCAATTTTTTTGCTGAAAACAAACTACTAGAGATAAATTCTTCTTTCCAACCCTACCCTTCCTACAACATTAAAACATTCCTCTTTGCATAATTCTGGACAGAAATAATATTGCCAGGCTTTTCTGGCAGTGCAGAGGTACGTACAACAGGAGAGAAGCTGAGATAAATGCAAGAAATGCTAAGTTGGTTCAGAAATAAAGAATCTTTTATTTCGTATCGTGCTCATTTTTAACTTATGCAAAGGAAATAAGCTTCTCTTAATTTATCATTTACACCTTAATTTCTATAAAGCTTTCATACATTTATGTAATGAATAGAGCATGACAAGATTGTAAATGGCTGCTTCAAGACATTCTGGATGCATATGCAGAACAGTAGCCTGTGCATTTAAACTGAAAAGGAACGTAATGGCCTTTTTAGGCCGATGGGAGCGCACTATATTACTTTATTACCATTAATGTAGAATCATTATTTCCACAGTTGGCTAAACTTACATATTACGTATGTGGAGTTGATAAAGGGAACCTAGCTAATCAACATTCACTACTGGAAAGCTGCTTTAATTCCCACAATTGCGAAAAAAAGAATAATATTATCTTTGTTTCAACGGAGGACCTAAATGAGTTTATAATCAACCATAATGATTACATTCCTGTTTACTGGCCGCTCCGCTCTTTCGTAACGCTCTTTCGTAATACATTAAGGAATGGCAAAAAAGTAGCATGATATGAGATTCTAGCATTTCCATTTCTTTTATGAAAAAATGTATTATGCTTTGCATAGAATAAATGGAGAAGGATCCTCGTTGCGGTGCGCCTCCATAAAATAATAATTATTCCTCACAAAAACAATCGCAGAAGTCAGGTATTTTTTATTACAGGGAAAGGGCATCTGAAAATCATTTGTCTCTGTGCGTTCGTTCGCATTACATTACACACGTTACACAATGAGAGAGAGAGGGAGAGAAACAACTCAACCATGAGAATATTACTTACAAAAGTATAAAATGACTCTAGGGTTTGTTTGTGCTCCTCTTCTTGTAAAAATAAGTATAATCGTTTCTGTTCAAATTATACTACTGCTATTATAAATCATTAACTACTCCTAATAATGTACAACGTTCTTTAACATAAGCTGTGTGCTCGCGATTCGTTGATTATGATCACTCTTACGATGCTTTCAGAGTCTACAGCACCATGGTTTAAACTGTCTGCGACGATCTATCAAAATCAAAAGCATCACGACGGCTAATTTTAGTTCTTTTCGTTTTACTTCAAAATTGTTAGACTGATGCAGGAAAATTACATAGGGCTGTACCCCTTTATGATTCACTACGTACGTTTGTGTGTGAGTGAGTGCTTACGTACGAGCGTATATGAAAGCACCAGATAAAAAATTTAATCATACTTGTACCGGAATGCTACTACGGTTCTACATGGTGGTTGTGGCAGTGTGTGTAGCAGAACTGGTTTCCTGTGAAAACAACGAGCGTATGTGTAAATATGGTTGTGTATGATAAGTTTGATTCAACCAGTAGCTCTGTCTATTTGAGTCTCATAATCAGTTATCATCGTTTTTTTCCTACCCGAGAGCGAGGGAAGATAGTACACACAAATACTACACAACTTTACACGTTCATTCATACATATCATCATCATTACTACATCCTTCAAGTATATTTAAACAAGACGGAAAAAACATTCCAAGGATAAACTTGTCGATTTTTATCTTGGCTTTACTTGGGCATCGTGTTTGCACACCTCTTGCTACCACATACACATTAAAAGTACCATTTTACTCTACACCATCCCCGTAGAAAACATCCGAGGGACATGTAGCGGAAAAGAAGTTTAAAGTACGTCGTATATTCATTCGATTTACGTACTTTATGTGTTTCTTATTTAATACTCCAATGAAAACTGCCAACCAGGCGATGATGTTTGTATTACCACTTTTTGTCCGTTTTTTTATAAAATCGTACAGCTTGTTGGGGTAGCTGAGCTTTGTGAGAACTAAAAATATTGTAACATCAAGCGTTCAGCGTATAGTCTTTGTTTTAACCAATTAAGCGTCAGCAAGAGTTACGTCTTTGTATTTCATTTATTCACCATTTTACCATCATTATCTTCATTATGGACCTTCGCCGTCGTCATTGTTGTTATGAAATGGTTATAGTATTTTTATTTGGTCATACAAAATGCATAGAACGTGTTTATTGGTGGCAGCAGGTTTGAAAGCTGATTGAAATGCTGATGGAACATTAAAGAATGGCTGTTGAGAAGGAAAATAAAAGAATATTTATATCTGCTCTTTCGAAATAATCTCCGGAGACTAACAACTAAAATATACATACAGTAATGTAATGCCTGGCAATAAAAATCTAAATATCAACCCTGGGCCCATATATGTACTGTATAATGTAAAATGTTGATGTATCATGAAGATTAGATAACACATCATGATACCGCAGAGTACGCAGTCTACGACTAGTCACTGCTGTAATAGGATGAAAAATATTCCCAACTAAAATTCTCCTTATACAAAAAATACTATAAATACTCGACAGTCCACTTTTACCGCGCCATGCATAATTGTTTGCTTCTTTCGTAATAATAATTGTCTGACAGTTTTGACTTTGATAGGTGGTATCTGTGATCATTTCAGCTAAGGGTTGTTGAGGCACACCTTGACATGTACTATAGCTGTGGTACTAGCTTCTTGTATTACGCTAATTTAGTAAAGGAACATGAATGTACGTGTACACACAAGCGTCGTTACGGTATAAAATTATTGGTAAAGTGTAGAACAGTAGCTGTGTGGGGTGTAATAAATACTCACAGATATGGTTTAGATGCGCTCGCACACACATGCACATGGGACAGTTGCTTTCCTGCAGAAAAGAGTCGACGCTCTGTTCATGACGGGTCAGTTTGATGAATGTGGGGTTACTAATGAAAATAATTTTAAAAACTACTATCGTAAAAAATGAGACTTACAAGAGAGATTACAATGGAGAGTACATTTTATTTGTCAGTTGAATAAGCAAAAGTACCAGTCTAATGGATTATCCATCGGTGCTATCAGCAGTATTGACGGTCGAAGCAGTCAGTAATAATATCAATATTTATCATCTTCACAGGCAGGTAGTCGCGAGTCGCGACCCCGCNGCAGGTAGTCGCGAGTCGCGACCCCGCGTATTACTCACTGAGAAAACAAGAAAGCTACACATATACATATCCACATTTCAGAGCATCAGTAGTGGTCAGTATGTATATAGACGTACGAACTCAAAAGACAGCCATCACGTCATTGTTTACCTGATTTTTTCTTGTTCTCCGGCTTCTTCTTGTCAACACTTCATTTGCCAGTTGCACATTTAGACAATAATGCCATCACGATTGTCCGATTGAGGAAGATAAAGTTGCGTCTGATATGCACACATATCCTTAATTAAGCTTCATTCTTGCGATTGTCTGATTGGAGAACATGTCATTAGACGAAGGCTTTTCATTCTTGTAAATAATGTACATCTGTGCCGCGCTCATTTTCTTCCCTCCAATGCGGCAAGGCAATATATAGTGTGGAGTCATTTATTGAAATTGGAAATACATGTAGTGAAATGGCATTGTCACGATTTGGAAAAAAATATGTATTTTTTTATATTAAATGTTTGCTTTCCTGTACGTATCTAATTAAGTATATTGCCGGTCATTGAAATTTTTATTTTGTTGGTTTTAAGTTTGAACCATTTGACTGCTGGCACGTTATTCTCGTATTTACATATTTATATTCAAAACCCGTGCGATTTCAGGTTGTTCCTGTGCGTTAATATTGAAATTACGGCATGACCATAAAATAGTAGTGTCAAGAAGGTGCGAAAGGGGAGTTGATGCTTAACACACAGTAGTAGTTGCACCAAAAAGATGCAGATGGTAAATAAATAACCGTACTGGGCTAAGAAATCTGGCGACACTGTCATAATAGCGCCTTGAATGCAGAAAGGAACACGAAAAACATTCCCACATTTTTCTAACTGTCGAATGGCAAGAAGGCAGAGGAAAATGCGAAGGCTGGTTGACATTTTCAGTTGAGACCTGTGCATTTGTTTCCTTTAGTGTGCACACGGTCCTTCCTTTCTCTTTTTGTACGGTGAAGCATGTACGGCATGGTCTAACCTCGCCTCATTTGTTGGGTTGTAAAAATGTTCAAACAAAAGAAAAGAAGGGTACATCAGGGACGGGATTTGTTTTGTGAATTAGGGAATAGAAAAAAGGAAGAGGATTTTTCTAAAGAAAAGGCGGTTTGTTCCTCACACATTACACAGTATATGCACACTTCCTCGCCACAGTAGGGCCAATAGAGCTCGTGCCGGAGGTGGAGTTGCTTGCTTCACTTTTCTCCAATCAAGTCGCTAAAGAGTTCCCCTTCATCTTTTCCTCAGTAAAATAAGAGACTGGTATAAAGTGAAAGAGAGTTCCCCTCAGCGTGCTATATAGAAGCAAGAGCTGAAATCAGAAACATGAAAACTGAATGAAGTAAGGAGTATATCGTTATATTGAAACGGCTTATATTACCCACAGCAGTGGTGGTGGTAGTGGATGTTGTTGTAGCGTGGAGCGTAGCGTCAAATAAAATTCCCATATATATCGTTGGTAAGCTACTAGCTAGGAAAAACTTGCTTTCTTGTTGTGCTTACTTTTATTTCTTATGGCAAGCTTACATTTACCACGACTTGCAAGTGGAAGAAGGGGAAAAGAAAAAGGCTGCGTGATTGTGCCTTCACGCTTTGTTTGGGCATTTTGTGGGCATTCGTTCCACTCGCACTCTTTCTTCGTGTGGGGAAGTTTGATGCTAGCGTTCGCTTGTTTCTTACGTAGTAGAAAGCAAAACTTGGATTGGAAATCCCCTGGAGTTCTGGTGTATGCGTTGTACTTGCGTCTTCTTCTTCCAACCAGGGACAACGATCATTTTTCCTCCATTGCGGAGTTTTATGATATTGGACCAATTATAACAAATAATGACATATCAGTCTTAAGCAACGTGATAAAATGTACATAGGACATATGACATAACATAAGTAATACGATGCTCCACATATCATTTACAGAATACATTTGTAAAAGCGGAGAACTGATCAGTATACACAATTTTATTATAAACACGAAAATGTACTTTCTTGAAATCAGTTTAGCTCTCTTCTTTAACGTAGAATGATTTACACAACATTGATTAGTTGAACCGACTGTAAGACAATACAAATTTGATTGGAGATTTGAACAAAATCTGAAGAAACGATCGGTTTAAATGCGGTCGGGCGGTAATGGCAATCAAAGTCATGATGCATTAATGAATTTTCAGTTTAAAAGGTTTACGAATCCGGGCTCTGATGAGTATCAGGGAAAGGTTGTTGAGTCACAAGCAAAGTAACAATTATATGTAAATCAAAGGCAGAACTTCGCATAAATAAAGACGAAATTAGGTACTAAATTATTATAAATCAATTCATAGGTGTTGTAAAATAGCACAAAAAGTGAACCCTGATTGAACGATTGCCCGTTTCGATAAGAATTGATCGCAGACAACATTTTTTTCCATTTTTCAGAGTCAGCAATTATGTTATAGCCATTTTTATTATAGCGTATAGGACACTAGTAACCTTGTTATAACTTTTATTGAGCAAACGGCTATTAAATTCAAATAAACATCTTTTAGCATTTTTTCGGTTCGTTTGTCATCCTTAATCTACCCCATTGCACTATTTAAAAACATAATTCTTTAATTTCTCGTATTATAAAGTATCGAGGTCAAAACGTGCTTCATGAACGTTCAATCGGGCACAAACAGCGATTTACTAATTTCGCAGAATTTTATCAGTTATTAAAAACTCGTACCATTACGCCATTATCTTTTTAAAAAATAGTTAGGTACTACTATGTAATTAAAGGTTGCATTCCAGTACTATTATGTGAAATAAATCACAAGCAAGTGTCAGGGTATTGTTTCATTTCTAAATAATTGAGTTAAAATCTTCTACTTATGTGCCTTTTAAATAGGTATTTATCAAAAACCAAAAATAATGATAATTGTAAGAATATTAAAAATAAAAATGACAGATTCCTATTTTTAATATTTCACGTTTTACTATTAAATTTAGTTCGGTCAGTGTAAGAAATTTCATTTGTAAATCTGTAAATGTGGGAAAGTGAAAGACAATATATGGTTTACTCTTAAGTTATTTACTGGTTAGCTTAGGAGATTATTTTATAAACCAATTTAATGTACTATGAAGTTATAAATCGCTTTCTCATTAATTTTACTAATGCTTTAAGCAAGTATCATTATTGTATGAATTAAACGAATGTAGTAACGGCTATTTGTAATATATACGATTGTAAATAACTCCCATAAATTCGACTATTAAATTATTTCTTATACTATAAATTTTTACATACAGAGATTTAGTTCTAAAAATAAAATTCTTTTGTTGATAAAACATTATATCTCTTCGTTTTTGTCATATTATCAAGTCATCAAACACTAAACGTCAAACTGGGAGGTCGAGATCTTGTTATGGAAAATAAAGAAGAGCAATATCGTCCGCATTATCCAAAGTAGAATTCACATTTGCAGATTTAATTTCTGCCAATCTTCCATTGTCAAGAATGTCACGTTCACGTAAAGAGCCAAACCCTAAGCAAAAGCATTTTCTCACCTGGAGAATACTGAATAGGCCACAAAGACATGCTTATCTTCCTTCTGCAGCAATTTACTCTTTTCAAACCGTCTGTCTATTTGTTGCTTTTTCATCTACTAGAATAATTTGACTGTCTACTACACAACACCTCACACATCACAGCGAATACTCTTTTAAGAATGTTTTCTCCAATGATGACGAGGATAGAGAGAGAGAGTGAGTAAACGATTCATTGTGCTGAACGCTGCTGCTGCTGTTTGCGGGAATGAGATTAAAAGCAGCCACATTGTTCTCAACGCTGTATTCACTTCACTTGTAATATACGTGTTATTTCAGATTTTAATAATAACAACTTCAAAACATCATTTGATAGAAACAGAAAACTGCTGGCTTTTAATCTCGGTATTCTCTTTCACTCTCATTATTATTATTGCTGCCAGTGAAGCAACAGTCAGTAGAAAGCTACCACTTCTGCTACAAAAGTAAATAATAATTTGTTTCCTAATATTTCTTCATTTTCCTCCATATTGCAATAATGCACAAAATATACACGCTATTCGCAAAGTCGCTCTATTGAGAAAGAGTCCTTGCGTCTCATGTTCCTTGCGTAAGTAGAAAGACTTTTATTGCTCCTATATGAATGGTTTGCAGCGAGATACTATTATACTACCCACACTACCACCACTGGATGGAAGCTTAATTGTGTATCAGCATAATCATCATAGGGATCCATACGCATATATTGTCTTTAATTAATTTTAATTGAGTCCATTGTCTGTCCTTCTCCTATACACACCACCAATGATGCTTTGTGCAGTCTTGTGGAGTTCACAGAAAGTGTGAGAGAAAGAAGGAGCGAAGAAACATCAAGTCGATTTCGACCTTTCTAATGAGACTACATATACCTCGACAAACATCATGATATTACGAGAGCATCATCATGTGTAACAGGGTCTGGTGTGTAGCTTGCGTGATCTATAATAATCGTTTAGTACGCTTATATATAGACCCGATAATTGTTTTAACTAGAGTCACTCATCAGTAAATTGACACGACTAAAAACTTTTCCTCTTCTCGAATTCCCCACCATGGCCCACCACCATGTTATAACTATAACTATAATATTGTGATGTTGCGGGGTACAAAGTTAAAACATAAACCGTCTTCCCTTTGAGTTTTATCACAATTTGTGCTTGCTGTGGTTAGGTTGGTCATTATTTCCCACAAGGAAAAGAGATAGATGGTTGGCTGGTTGGAAGAACACAAAACTCAAACTAGTAATTAATTCCTATGCATAGCGTGTATCCAAGTTAATATGTACTTTTTATACTCATTTGCACTACCGGACAGGCATATGAATTCTGTCTAATGTACGTGAAAAGTGTATTTGCACGCGTTTTACTTCCTATGTTACGTGTTCCAGGTTTTGCTAAAATAATTTTAGATCAGGCGTTTTTTGGTACGGGAAAAATATGTACAGGAAAAAATACTTAGATTGCTTAAAATTAAGTTTCTGGCAAAAGCTATCATAACGACGTCGCTGAAAACTTCCTTCACAAAGTGGTCAATGATGAATTTTCCTACTGGTTGCCAAAAACATAGATGGTAAAATACATATATCATGCAAAATTGACGGTAATTTACTCCCTGCGTAAAGTAAGAGCGCACAATTGTATAGATTGCTTTTTATAGAACCGTCACATGCCACATGCTGACGCTGAAGAAAACTATTATCCTCTAACCCCTACCTCACAAATTGAGTAGCGCTTTCATTGTTTGCCGAATTAAACTGAGTACACACTGTTCAACGGCTGCCATTCAGAGAATACTCCGCCTGGCCAGCCCGCGCTTCCTTCTCCGTCGTAGCTAAAAAGATTTTTTTTTTAAAATGCCAAGGCTTTCGGACGATGGTACTTATTAAGAAGTTTATTTTTATGCCAACAGTTCACGCTGAAATTGTGAAACACACATATGAGAAGTGATAATTTATAGAAGAATTAAGATGATTGGACGGACGTACAATTTGTCTGTTAATTTCAGTGCTCGTCAAGAAAATCCTTTTGCAACCACTTAGCAAGTCTTGGTAATTTAGTGTAATAATTTTTTATTTGCATTACACGAAATTCTTAAAACCATATCATTTTTACAAAGTAACAATTATTATATTTAGACTCACTGTCTTCAACCAGTTTCTGCGCGGAATAAAGTCTTTTTTGTTAATTTTTCATGGATTGCATATTGCATTTCCCTCTGCTGCATATTATGCATGCAAAGACATACTGCAGTAACAACAGCCAGAAATAAAAAGGTTTCAGGCTGCATATGAACAAAGTATGGGAGAAGAAAGCGTCGTACGTGCTACTGGTTACGCGAGGGATGTGGTAGTCTATAAGTTTCCCGGATGATACCGCAACAAGGATAGAAGGGTTGACGATGAAGTTGAGTAGGTACCCAACAGAGGCTCCACGGTGTACCTTTATCTGTGCTGGAGGCTTCTCGTGAGTACAAACCGGATTTCGTGCATGTACTTCGTGTTTTTGTTGTTGTTTGTGTCCATTAATTTCATCATGTATGGTATACATTTGAAGAAAACGTTTGGTTCGTACACTGCATGTTACGATTTTTTTCGGGTAAGTGAATATTTTCTTCATACTTTGTTAGGTAGCGCTCCCTATTAGGTGTGTCATTTTTGTCCGTGGGCGTTCCGGCAACGTGACCGTGCTACTAAATCAGATTTGAAACAAACACCTCATAAATTGATTCCTCTGGGTGCCCTTTTTGACTGACCACGTTAGTGTACCTTCAAAGACACTGAGGGCTCCGATGACAACCAGGGTTCAAATTTGATACAAATGTGCACCGGAATGACATGTGTTTAAATGTAAATGTACCAAATTTGAGGACGGAACCCCGACAGAGGACTTTACTGTTTAAAATTTATTTTAAGATTTCTATCAACATGTTGAGTTAGCTAGGATTATTGCTGCCGATGATTCAGAGTGTATTATTCTGTATATAATGGCCAATAGATTTTTAATGTTTTCACTTATAAATTGTTTTTAAATACCAAGTTTTCATATATGCGCTACCCACTTTAAGAGAATTCAGTTTTTATAACTTGGGTGAAAACAACGCTTTCCTTCCTGCAACACATCCTTCCAGCGCAGTAATAAAAAATCGGCAATTTCGAGTAATGTTCTTACGACTTAAAGAAAGAACAAAAAGAAAAGTCGTACTTTCACAAACATACAAACTACGTTTCTTGAGTGCTTTTCTACAAAAGCCGACGTAAAAATAATGAATATGGCAACAGCAGAGCAATACACGCATGGGTAGTTGGTTTGGTTTACTTAAAAATGTTTTGCGTATTATGTGTTATAACATGGTAGTTGTGCTATAGGTTCATTAAAATTGTCGATAATCTAGCTAGGTAGTAGGAGTTGATAGCAGCGCAATAACAAAGCGGCTGAATATAATACGAGAGCCGTAAATGGTTGGTTCAGAAAGGTGTATATAATTTTGCTTAGCTTCGTAAATATGCTTGCCCATATATATATAAAATAATCACACTCCCATAATACCCTTTGTTTTAGTGTAATGCTTGCAGGGTTTGGCTGGCTTGCTTGCTAGGAAGCGCGATGGTTTCATGCTTGAATACTTTTTCTTTTGTGAACAATGGGATGTTTTACTCGTTACTTATGTTCAGTTCGACTGATCGAATTTCCTCTTTGTAATGCCCCATGTTTCTATTTACCTTCATTATATTGTATACAACTCAGCAGTTTTTCTGTCATGTCTCTTTTCTTGATCTTGTCACAGAATGAAAGCCGCCAGTGACAAAATTTAATTGCAACACTTCTCAGACTTCAAAGTCATCGAAAATGACAACTCTTTTGTGAATTTCGTGGGGATGCAGATACAGTATTGATATACGGGGAAAAGTCCGGATTCTGGATGATTTGGAAATGATAGCATCGTGTGTACATGTTGTACAGGTAGTGTTGCTCTTGGGTATTTTCGTACAACTTGTCACGAGTTGCTTGAAACCGAATGAAACCGTCGTGAGAAATACACTTTGATGCATTAGATTTCATCCGCGTATTATTGATACTACCTACTTACTTATTGCGTATTAATAATAATGTGTTCACTCTGGCGTCATTTTTCCAATAATACACCACTCCATCCACAGAAACATACGACAAACTAATGAGTAATGATACACAAAATACGCATTTGAGCTTTTTACGATTTCAGACTCGCATTATTCATAGCACAAAATTATGTACTTTTAATTACAAAATTTTACCTTTCTAGGTCCGTTCTACTGGAAATAATTGGTAAAGCTCTCATAGAATTGACGTTGGGATCGTTTGTGAAAATCTACTACGACTACACAAAATAATATATGCACCTATTATGATGGCGGTATTACCAATTTTCAGATCATTTTCTCACACGAGAATAATCGTTTTAACATATATACAATTTAACAATACATTTGTGTTATTCTAAATGTTGTAATGTATACAACCCCACGTCGTTCAAGCTAGAAATTATGTAGAATGCTCTCCGCTGCCTCTAATAACAATAACATGCCTGGGAATAAAAACATGTCTTGTATTATTTTAAAGGAAAAAAGAAGGTTTGGTCTTGCAGACGGTTATCTATCGCTATCAACAAATCTCTCTCGGTAATTATTACAAACATTTGATTTCTTATTTATGCAACTGTGGGAAGAATGACAGACAAGACATTGCTTCGAGCTACAACTACAATAAGATGGAATCGTGTTGATGATGAAAAAGCAAGAAAAACAATGTTCAATTTGCATTAAATTTACTCATGATCACCACCGTAAAATAAAAGGAAAATGTAGATGGGTGTTGTTCTGTTGCTATTATTGTTCGACGGCATGCAAGGCATGTACAGACACAGTACAATAATTTCGATATTATATACATTTTACTATTGTTATTATGATTGTACGTAGGTGTAGGCGATTGAAATTTTTTTTCTCACTCTCATGTTTCGCCAGCGACTTAGCATTGCTTATCCCCACCACAGAAATTACAGAAAGAGGTATAAAATAGCAGGAACTTTTTCATTGGCTACGGCATCTTTACGCAGAGCAGTACAAAGACGGAATACATTCCAATGCTAACTACTGACGCGGCCTTAATGTATGTGAATTACTTCTTAAGAAAATTTTATGTAGAAATTGTGCAAACAATTGTAACTTACAACATGGAGGTTGTTCAAATCATCATCAGCAACTTTTTGACGTTGGCATTAATACAGTAGGTATGCCCTGCACGGTTTTACCTCCTCGGAGAAATTTAATAGAAAGCAAGTGAAAGAGAGGTTGTACAAAGCAGCACATACAAGGAACAAATGAAAATTTTTCGCACGATTTCCTTGAAAATGAAAAGCTAGTTTGGGGGAAAAGAGGAATGCCCTAGAGAGAATGGAAAAGCACCCTTGTCTCTTCAATAAAAGCATGTTAGAAATGTAATGTGCTCGTCATGCATCTTTTCTACTTTCTGCCCTTTCTACCGTAAAAGTATGCAACGTACAAAACTTTCCTTAAGGTTGCAGCGCACACCGAGAAAAACGTGATCAAGGAAATAATATACCTTGTAACAAACGCGAGCATTCGTCATCCTCCCGCTTTGTAGGATGATGTTTGATGCACCGTAAATTAAAAGTGTCTAGTCATATAGTTAATATATACAGTTATATAACTTTTTCCATCATATAAATAGCTATGACACGTGCAAGCAATCGTCTTGTCTCTTATTCTTTTAAATTTTCCTACGAAGACAAGGAAAGGTGAAGAATGTAAAAGAAAGGGGAAATAAAATGGATTTTTTACTTCTTTCTCTCTGGTCGTCCGTCTCTCACCCTTTGACTGGATTGTTTCTCGGGAAGCTCAACTTTGACTTTCCAATTGGCAATCCAAAAGCTGCAGCAGTAGTGAAAAACTAATGAGAAGGACGGTGGATAATGGATGGATTGAGAGGAGCGTTGGGAAGTTCCCATGTTCATCGAAGATGAAAGGGAGGGAACTAAAATACGCTCTAGACTATGACGCCCAGTTATAAAGTAAAAGTACTACCGTATATTTTATCATCTTTCCATGAAAATGAGCTCAGCATGGAAATTAATGAAAAAGAAAGAGCTGACAAATGAATGAAAGCTTTTTTATTGGTGTGCTAAGTGAAAAATCAATTTTAACGCGTTATATTGTCAATAAAAGTACGCAAGGGACAAAGGGAAGAGTCATGAAACAGTAAGTTGTCGAGAGGAAAATGTGAAATCATTTTAGCACCACAAATTTATGGCTTCATCCTGATAAGAAAATTACTGGAAAACCTGAACCATTGCACTCGTTGAGTTTGAATAGACTTCATTATAATATTATTATCAGAATCGAAGCGAAGTGAAGCATGAATGAAATTGAAATTGCGTATGATGAAATTTGGTCAACCTTAAACCTTACAGGGAAATTACTAATTTCAAATGTTGATTTATTTCCATTACCACTCCGCTAAGATCGCAATTAAAAACAAATTTGCTCATCATCCTGTAATTACTTTTAGTTTAATCAAGGTTTTTTCCTGTCTGTAATCTCCGGGTAATACAGAAGCTTCCTGCATTACAATAAAAATTGTAGCGTGTTTAATGTTTTCACGTCTTTCTTTAATACGCAGCTGTTAGATTGTTGTAAGTGTATGGATGTCAAGGACTCCAGTACAACGGGATTTTAGGAAACCGGTTTGATTTTTACTGTGCACAACAAAAAATGCATATACAAATGGAAATGTGATTTATGACATTACTAAAGCAGACTCACAGCCCGTACGCATATTTTCGTGGCGTTGCTGGCTCGTTCGAGGATTTTTTACACCGCATCAGCAAACAGCTCATCGGAACGTATTCAGTCGATTTTAGCTGATTCATTAGAAAACTGGAAAAGTCCAAAAATTTGGCGCTACCAAACAACTCATATTGCATATAAAGAAATGTAAGCTAAATGTTTTCAACCTTTAATATATGTGCTCATCGCTATATATGGGAAATAAATATGCAAATTAGTAAAGCTGTGATGGTATTACTTTACAAGAAAGTGTTCATTACAATTAAAAATCGGTAAATATGGATTGCGTTACCATTTTTACATTCATCTCCCCATATTATTATGCACTGTATGTGGTGGTAAGTAAGGATTCTACACCTTTTTCGTAAGAAGACGTGTAAACATGTCCCTTACGTGATGGAATGGACTAAAAAGAATGTTAAAGTATCTCCTATTCCCCACAAGTACAAAGCTTCATACTCAATATTATTATACTCTCTGTCCCCTTTCGTGCGTGTACTTGGTGCACATCTCGATTTACCGCAGCAGCCACTCGTTTATTTTTATCTCCAGTTTCTTTCCACCCATAAAACTCTCACTCTCATTCTCGAGAAAAGAAAAAGGGTGAGCAAACTCATAAAAACAAGTTCACTTCTCTGCCGCGTCTCTGTTTTGTTCCAAACCAGTTTTGGGTTTATTTTATCGTTGTTAAATATTTGAGTTGTGATTTTTAGAATGCCCCTTCCCAGGTTTTCACCAGTTTTCCGTGCATTTTATCGCACAAAAGTCTGCATGTAATGTTTGATGAGAGATATACCAATGTCGCATTACTAATATTACTATTTTGGTGATACGGGAACCCAACTGCATCGTAAAAAGTTGTTTTCAATAGGATTCTCAGAGTTGCACAAACAAAAAAAAATCAGCTCACGACAGTCACGTTGCATTCATTTTGCATGATGATAGCTTCTACTGTGCGGCTGTGGGTGATGGGATGATGCTGCTACTGCAGTTTCATAATCATTCTCTAAAAAGCTGTTCTATATGCAATCTTGTCACAAAAGAGTCGAAACTGACCAGGACGAGATTTTCAATTTGAAAAGGGAAAAACCGGTCCTGGTCACCAAAGGGTTTATATATACTTTCCCTGCAGATGCAACTCAAGACTGGTATAGTTTTTCTAACACTGCGCTATTTGAACCGATTGTTGTTCGTTAATACTTTTTCACACACAACAACCGAAAAAGCTTTTCTGGTTTATGCTGACAAAACATGATTTTTACAATGATTCTCTGCATCATCGGTATGAATGCCTGGCGAATGAGACGAGGTATTATTATCCCTATGAATGCCAACTGTGCAAAGCGTACTGTGTGCACTTGAGTCAAAGTTTTACAAAAATAAAACTTCTTTGGCCAGCATTATTCTAAAATATAAATAAACTGGGGAAAAATTAATATCCAGAACGGCGAACGACGACGATGACGACGACGGCATCTTTCCCACCACCAGCACCACCGTTACCTTCCTGTGTTTTCAGCTGGTTCATACTGAACCATAACCGTCGCAATCGCCCGGTTCCTTAAAGCTACATGCGTATGCACAAAAAGGCTCCGTTTTTGTCGTATTGTTTCAGATTTTTTCGTCCTAAAACTGGTTCTTGTAACTAAAAATGAACTTATGATGATGAGATGAATATAAGCATCTTCTTGTGTACCTTCTGCAATTCAGATGGACACACACTGACGATGATAGTGTGTATTGGCAAACGCACTGTTATAATAAATACACGGTGAGCCTTCATTTAATTTAGATTGAGAATGGTCCATCGCTTGCATAATATCCCCAGCACACGCTTCTAGTATGCAGTATAAAAAAGTAAGATGTACCTATGCATTAAAGTACATCGGCTTACATCTGGGCGCAATGCTGCACATTTCCCTTAGCTTTTCTAATGTATTCAATTCATGGATGGTTAATATCAATATTAGCGTAACCCTTCCGTGCATCATATTCCTGCTACCTCCGCACACAGGACACAGGTCATGTTTGTAATATAAAGCCAATATCACCGAATAAACCCTATCGTGGTATAACATTAAGTGATCAAGTCCCTGATGAATTGTGCACCTCCTGAAAACCGTTCTTCATCATATCATTATCATTACAACACATACACACTCGCCACTTCCTTTTCCTCTTTGACCACTAACCTGGATGTTGCCCTTACTGTCTCATTTACCTGCCAATCTTCAACTGACCAAGTTGAACTCGTCACCAAAAAAGAAATCTTAAAAATTCAACTCGTTTTACTAGTTCTGCTATTGAAAAAACACAATCTATTGAACAAATATTTTTTCTTGGACTATATCCGCTCACCAAGGCTGGTCCTTGGTGTATCGTATCAGTGTTGGTGTACGCCAGTAGATTTTTTTCGTGATAGAAAATTTATTACATTTTTTCTTTCATTTTTGCTGCGTGAAGAATCGAAAAGAAATTAGGTTTTAAAAAAGTGGAACAAGTTTAGGCACTCGGCCAGAAGCACACATGTGTGTCTTTTTTATTTTATTAACAAACTGAAAGTGATAAAAAAACTGAAGAAATCAGAAGTGCTATTCTGAACGTGATAAAGAACTGATGTAAGAAGGAAAACCACTACGATTTTCGTCTTCTTGTACCTAAAAGTGCTGCGAGTAAATATTACAATAAAATCCATTGACAATCCAAGTAGTACCCAGTACTCTGCCTTATACATAATCACACCCCGGTTCTACCCAACAATCGCGCGCGTGGCTCTATCAAGCGCAAACGTAGCAGCAGTTAAGCTATCATAATTATCAACATCGTTGCGGGATACTAAGGTTAGTACCTTCTTTAAGCTTCACCCCGAATTGGCTTCCAGTTTCTGCCTACATACCTGATAATTCGCCAAACGTGTAAACAAAAAACGACTGCTAACATATGCGACATCTATATTATCACCTCATTCAGATCGATATCAATTTCATTGAATGGCAAGTTTAGTGAAATGTGTGAATGAAATATTACCAGTCGGTTTAACAAGCTTTTCGAGAATGTAAAAATATTCCATTTCCTTCATTTCGACCAGCCGTCAATCGTACCTGAGCTAACAATAAGCCATAAAGACGAGGTATTAGTGGCGGTTAGGTTCCTTTATAACGATACACATTTTCTCTGCTCCCAATATCATTACGCTTCCCAACGAAAACAAGCAAAAACGGCTTGTTAAGAATACAAATACAGCCATCAGCACGCTCATTTTTGAGTGATGTATTGCCATTGGCAAGAAAAATGATTATTACTTCTCATTTCATTTGCCGAATCCTAATAATAATATCAAACCAATTCTCAATGTACAACCGTAATTAGGGTTGCGATCATTCCTGTCCATCTGGAGTCCAAGTACAATTTTTTTTTCAAGATTAGTCCTTAGTTTGTGCCTCGTACCTGCGCATTTTTGATGCGCGAGCAAATGGAAATTTAGTCATTTACTACTTATTTGTTGTAGGTATGTAGATTCAGCCCTTATTATAATATATATTTGTTACAGGGAGATTCTTATCGAGGTAACTCCAAAATTACATTTTTTTTCTTTGGTTGGTCTATCAGCGCGTAATGAAGTCATTTTAAATTCAGAAAATTAGTTTCATCAACTTATTCAGTTGGGTGAACAATGGTGATAATGGTAATGACAGATAAGAAAGCAGCTTTGTTGTTGAGTTGTGCCTTGTGCCAACAACATATAGCATTGCTAAAGAGGTGACTTTTTATCCGATCATCCTATTAACCCTTTTTGTTGAGTGTACGAGCACTGTTGGTCTCATAATATTGTGTAAAAGTCAAACTTGTAAATTCACTCCTAATTTGCCTAATTTCTCGTCATTTACTGTTGCTAACAAACCTGAGCAGAATGGGAGCTGTCGGACAAAAAAAATGCGTCAGAGCTTGGCAGGCACACAAAAACACAAATACGGACATCCAGCTCATTTTATAATGATGATGACGAGTGAACATGTGCGCTTCAGTGTAAACCGTAAGTTATCTGACACGTCGTCGCCTCTTTTAAACATATAAAACTTTAATAGGTAGGTAGGTAGTGGGTACATCGATATAGTCACAGGTATAACCACGACGTATTTCTGTTAGGTACAAAAAGGTATTCATATTACGGACAGAAGCGCTGCTTACTGAACCACAAGACCAATATTCACACAGTGGATTGTTATAAATGGGAAAACACGAGCAGCAGTAGTAGTCAAGAGAAGCTTTGTTCTTGAATGAAAGCCCCACGGGTCCTTACAGGACTGGTCAATAAATAAACAAGGAAATCAACAGGCTAATTTATGTTCCAAACCAACTGAGCTGTGTCCAGTTACAGAATAGAGAAGCGTGAGTGTATTCCTCGCTGAATGGCCAGCAAAAGCCCAGTACATACACATCGAAATAATAGTAAAGCTTGCATAATATTCTCATTCTCTCTGGTAGGAAACTTTGATGATGATAGCTACAACACTGTCAGAGCACATTTTATGAAAATGTAGATACAAAAGAGTGAGCTGGGAAGGAGTATGCATATTATATTGTGCAAACTGATAGTCACAACCAAAAAGCCTTTGCTTATTTGTCTTCTTGCCAGCGTTTATATAAGCCGTTGCTTTATATTATTATTCCGCTGTCGGCACGCACAGTAGCCACAAGTAAGTAGGAATATTTGGTATCTGGTTGCACACACCTATCGAAATATCACGCTGAGAGGAGAATGAGATGAGCTCGGAGAACGGAGAGAGAGAGGCAGTAGTGTGTACGTACCCACTCAAGTTTTTAGTTGAGATATTTTTCTTAATGACATTCAGCAATTATTTTGGCAGCTAATTTAGGCCAATAAGACAAGACTTTCTTTTCGCATCACCGTCCAAACAAAGTGTGGAAACAGATGTGCTGTTTTTTATGCTATCTTTGCTGTATCATATGATAGGTGTGATGCCACCGAGCATGACAGCATAAAATGTGAGAGAACGCTGGTCGTCGTGGGGGAAGCCTTTGACACATCAAATATTTCATCGATACTTTATTGACTTGCGGATCGGGATCTTTATTTTTGGCAACGGAATAGGTCATATGGCTTGCCTAATTGTTGATTAGTCTGAAAAAGAGAGAAACAAGTCCTCTTGCAAATAAAATGTTGTGAGCACATCGTATAAACCAACCTTTTTTATGAAGTAAACAAATTTTGTTTTTCAGATAACATGACAATTGCCCGGAACAGAAATTAAACTTAATTACAATGTTCTTTAATTCTACGTAAGTATCTGGACGAAAGGGTGTAATTGCGATGCAAATACGCAACAGACGTAGCCCAGATGAAACTATCATTTGATCTGGTGAACCCCATTAACTTAAAAGGTCCATTTGTTAGGAACGTAAAAGACCTCCTCTTATCAATCAACGGTCTTTCTGACAACACCTTTAAAGTATATGGTGTACAGTACAAGACGCACGACCACCGACATTAATACAAGTAGGTATTATAAGATTTTTTATTTCGACTGTTTTTTTTATATTCAATAGCTCGTCCATTTTATGCCATCGTGGTTATTATCAACGATTGCCAGCATAGCATGCAAATTGATAAAAGTCATCAAAAATGTTTTTTTTTCATTTTTACCAAACCGAAATTGAGGCACGTGTCTTGTAAGCATCATCGCCATTAATATCGGGATTTTTTCCTGAAATACATGGAAAAAACATTGTACGCGCTTATTTACTATATACAATCAATTGGTTGTTGACTCCTTGTGTGTGTATGTGTGTAGGTGATAGCAGATTGCATACATTGTACATGTTGACATTACGTTATTGTTGTTGAAAGCACTAATATTTTATGGTGGCTACAGGCGTCGCATGCATAAAAAAATACACACACACACAACAGTACTCAGCCGAAGATGTGTCTTCTTCATCGTTTCTGGTTGCCTGCCTCTGACGGTGTTAGATAGTCCTCCTCCTTCTCCTCCTACTAGCTCACATGCAAATGAATTTCGCACCGCCGTCATGCATTGCATATTAAGATGGACAAAGAAAACTGCGTAGGCTTTGATGTATCATGCTCTATGTAAATAAATTAATCAAACATGTTAGCGCCAAGCTCATGTGGTGGTGCTGGTGGCAGAAAAACATCAATATTGGTAGGGAGTTTGATGCAAACGGGCACTCTTTTCTTAACCGATGAACGACGTCCGATGATTAAACGTGTCTTGTTAATTATTTAAGTTGATGAAAATAAAGAATCCTCGATTTTTTAAAATTTGGCAGGCACGTCTGATGCAAAAAGATAGCTTGCTATTAGTTTTAGCTCCCCTTACTGACGACTGATAAGTTTATCTGGAAAAAAGGAAAAGGTAGATGACGAGAGGAAAGGCTCCTCACTAAGTAGGTACTTACAATAATTGTGAAATAGGTAACAAGTTGAATTAAAAATTATTATTCAAATTAAGACAGCGTATTTTTTAAAACGATTGGTAATTGGCCACATCGCTCCGATCCGTCGTACGAATTTCAAACAAGAAAAGATGCGAAAAAATGCGAAAACAGTTTTCTCGCCACGATCCCCCCATCACTCTCTTGGTATCGGCACCAGGATCATCACAACGCATGTCTAATTTGTGAAAAAATCATCTCCTATGAAGCTGTATAGTATGGCAGCAGTAAATAGATATGTTTTAGATAATATGGATGTGAGTGGTGGTGGTGGTGAGAGGGGCTCCGCTGGTTTGCTTCTACGCACGCACCCTCGCAAACACCACCATCACGTTAGTAAGCATGCTTGTGTGTGAGAAACCCCTTGTGCTTTCAAAGCCGACGTCGACGTACTTCATCATGGCCTGATATGTTATCGATAGATACCCTGCACACACATACAAACATAAACCTCCCCTTTCATGTGTGCAGATGCTCATTGTTGCAAATTTTGTACGTGTTCTTCTCGATTCTTGTCGAAAAAATCAAATTTTTTACATTTTTCCTTCCTTCCTCGTTTTTACGGGAAATTAGCAACGAACGAATACACATGGTTGATCACATATGTATATGCATGCACTAAACGAACCAATACACAATATTCGCATTGGACATGTGAAAAGACATTATTTTCAAGATTTTTACCGACTTCGTGGCTACGTGTGCCACATTGCGTGACTATAAAATATTTGTTGGATCAATAATTTTTACCTCCAGAAAGCAACCCATCCAGTTAGGCACGATACAAATTTCTGTATCTCTTTTCTACAATTTGTCTTATTTTCAGCCTCTCTCCCCCATCACAAGCATATTTATACGATCCTCATAGTACGTGCCTGACATATAGCTGCCCGTGTGTGCACTGCCCGTCTACAATCGATGATGACTTGTGCGTATTTTTTCGGAAATTTTTCAACCCAATTTAATTGTACACGTTCTCCGTCAAAACACGATGAACATTTTGTACACGGATAAATTACGTATTCAATGACAATACATTGTTTTCGATTTAGTTAATTTAAAAAATGGATTTCCCGTTCTGCTGTTCGGTTTTTATCCCCGAAGTTGTTGTTTATCCATTTTTGGTAAAAAATAGATTTTTATAATTTTATCATTTAAAAAGGTACACAAGTCATATGTGTATTATTATTACATTCATATAAATATACTGCATTTTCGTACTCAATATGAAGTCTATTAATAAAAGCAGTATTAACATGTAATTGATGCTTTTAACAGTACCTATAAAGTGTCGAAATGGTCGGGCAGATGCGACTAGGTTACCTGTTTAATTTTTTTTCATATCTCCTGCTCCGGGTTACAAACGATTACTCATTATGTGACTCGAGCGTCTCTGCCTTTTATCCGGAAGCTGACTAATGAACTCTCTAATTTCTTTATTTACCCAATATGTCAGTTGCTTGCGCTAGTGTTGAAGCGATGACTAATATTGATGTATTCACTGTGAATTAATAATATAAAATATATACATATAATTTTTTTCGGTTACAAATACTATAAACACGTAGGTAGTTATTATTTTCTACATCTTTGTTTTGCTGTTGATTTTTATTCGAGCATCCACGAGCGTTATTTTTATTTATACGCGGACAACTAGACGCTTCTTATCTGCCACGCTTTATCAGGCCTGTTGTTACGAATTTTTTCTTGTAATCAAGACGTTCTGGGCATAACGCAATAAATGCCATATCCTGGCAAAGCAACAAACAATTTTTTTTGTATTATTCATAGCAAAGAAATTTATGACTCACGACCCAAAATAGTAGTATTTTAGACAAACACCAAAACATCGACGCAACACAAAAGGTAAAAAATGATAAATAAACCGGGCTTTTATCGTCAGCGTGGTCTGTCTACTGTCTAGCTATACATTTTCATTTTACTTGCTCTTGCTTCATGTTTGGCAGCTCATGATATCCCAATGTTACCCGCCATAAGATTAAGATTGTAAGCGATTGAAATTAAAAATTGGCTTAGTATACCTTATATTTTAAATAAATGACAACTTCAACAACTTCACTTGTCTTGAAACCCTGTAAAAGATAGCATGGCCAGAGAGGCTTGCATCAAGACGTCTCTGGACAGCACAGCTCCAGCAATGCTGGCGGTGTAGTGCTTGTGCAACCAAAATATAAAAGAAGGAGTAGCAGCAGTAACCTAAATGCAGAAAAACATTGCCTCCTAAAATAGCTGATGTGTATGATGTGCAACCAAACCACAAACAACACACACAACATGATGATGTATGTATGCATAGTAGTCCTTTTGTGGAATCAACCGCACAGCACAAAAAGCAACGGGAAGCATGACAAGTTTTTTTTGCCTGGAAAAACTCGTAATAAAGTCCCATAATTCAATTTTAATCACCCAAAAAACTAAAGTAAACGTACATTATGTGGAAAAGAAAAAGTGCTGGGTTTTGTCCCGTTCATGCAAACACTATTAGAGGCAATACTACCGTATTGTATGGAAATTACAATGTACAATGTATATCAGCGTAGTCTGGTACATGGTACTATTCCAGTGTGTCATGATTAACTAGTTGTGATAGGCGAATGTGTAAGAAAAAGCAGCAGGGCAAAAAGAGGAAGGAAACGAAAGAAGCTTGTGTAGGATGACTGTGTGAACTATGGTGCGTATAAGAGAAGAGAAAGGGTAAGCGAGTTTACATAGCAAAATCGTAATAAGAAAAGAAACCCAAGCTGAAATTCATCATTTTCCTTTTAACAATTTTCTAAAAAGTCGCACTTCTACAAGATTAATACCAGGAACTTTGTAAGCATGAACCTGATAAGGCAGCTGCAGGCGCCTATCTCTTTCCGGTGGTACGTACTTCTTTCCCAACAAGATCTTCCAAAGAAGAAAGAAGGGATTCCCGTTTTTATAAACCCCCGCCAAAAAGTTATGGAAGCAGCATGACCAAAGGTGCTATAAAATAAGTACATAAGCTAAAAAGTAAAGTTCATCGTATATATAGTCTATCATAAAGCTAGTTTATTCCCTCGCAGAAAGACATATATGCTGTCACCTACAAATAATATTCTCTATTGTATGTCAGGGAAATTCAAGTGAATTCTCTCATTACTTTACTGCCTTAAACTTGGTCATATGAGAAAAGAAGAAAAAACAAAATCAGCTTAAGAAAAAGATGAAAAGGATTTACTTTAAGAGTGACCATCCGAAGCAGAAAAAAGTTTTTCTATTCTATATATATACATGTTTATAGATTTCGAAGCAGACTAGTAGACGGTGGTGTACGTAAGATTTGATTTATTAGCCGTCTTCCTCAACTGAAGCTGTAAAAAAGTTTCCCTGCAAAGTAT
Source organism: Callyntrura sp. NNG-2020 (assembly GCA_027744055.1). Taxonomy (NCBI): domain Eukaryota; kingdom Metazoa; phylum Arthropoda; class Collembola; order Entomobryomorpha; family Paronellidae; genus Callyntrura; species Callyntrura sp. NNG-2020. The sequence goes on from JAHZNE010003091.1 coordinate 57,716, forward strand.
TTACTTATCTGAATAAAACTTTTAGAAGGAGGATTGTACTAAGCGCGACGAACGAGCTTTTAGTATACAATAATATATTCTGTATTTTTAACCAAACCAACAAGAAAAGAGGGTAGCATTTCATTGTGAAAAACGTCTAACTTTATCAGCCCCAATATACCAAACAGTAATAACGTAATAGTAGCTGCATAGTTCGCGTAAAAGAAAAATGTATATAAATAGTAACGTTTATTTTAAAAAACCAAATTTCGTAATATTTATCTTCCCTTTTGTCGAGCTTTAGAAAGTTTCTCATTAAAAAACAAATGCACTTTTCTTTTCTTTTGCTTCCCCCTATTCCACTCATTTCTGTTTCTCTCTCTCTTTCTCTCCAGTTTTAATTTGGGATCTCCCTGAGGTGAATAAATCAGAGCTTCATGAGATGTTATTAAAGGTTTGAAGGAAGTTTGTTCGGTGAAAAAAGCATCTACATCAATATCATCACAAAATTATATGTATATTTTTCTGGAATACCATTGCGAGGGCATACACACAGATAAGTTGTAAGTTGCCTTCCCTAACAGTACTATAGTGCATCCGATAAGAATTGTTTGTATAAGTGCGTAGGAAGTTTCAGGGAAAATAAAAGCTCTCTCTTCGTCTGATCTTCAAAATGCAAAAGAAGTACACAGAAGAAAGAGAAGGGGTTTGAGGATGACGATATGCTCTGCCTCAAAAACGAACCGCTTCCCGGAGTATTTTTTAATCAATTTTTCCCTATTTCATACATCCGTAATACATAGTACATAATATCCATAAGCCTAAAATGTAAAAGAAACACATTTGCGATAAAAAGAGGAGAGGGTCCGTTTGCGCTCGCTCTCTCTCACTCTTTGTGTCAGCTGCATGCATTCATCCATTCATTAGAGAAAATGATCATGATGACGATACGATGGTGCTATGTTGCTGAAACATTTAGTCTGTTTTCGAGATGAATCTTTATGATGAAACAAAAACATGTAACGCCAACGCCAAGCAGCACTCTTCAAACTTTTTTCCCCTTCAGAGTTTTTTCTCTCTCCTTCATTCAAGAAAATGGCTGCACTGTGCACTGCACACATTGTCCATTGTATTTTTATTCCTAACTGACTTATCTGCGGTGTAAAAAGGGGTGAGTCATCCTATCGTCGAGCAATATGGTGCTGTATAATGCATGTACAAAATGCAGGAAAGTCCCGTCATTTCACGTTTTGTGTAAAAGTTCATATTTTTTATCAAATTAAGCATAATTGCTATTTTTGGTACTTCCATGTAAAATGTATAAATGTGTAGCATGGAAGTTTTTTTTATATGTAAATTTTGGGTTTGATCCTGAACTTGGATACATTATTTAAACGGGTTTTGGAGATCAAAAGAAGGAAAAACTACGCGTTTCATTATACGCGTATTGTGACATACCCGTTTATTCTCTCAAGTCGTTTCAAGATGTTCTGAATAACGAAGGAAAAGCGAGTGAAAGAGCACCAGATAGGGAGATTTGGAAGCTTTGTGCAAGTTGTATTTTCCTATACAAATAAACATTAAAACAAGTACCAATCTGCATGTATAAAAAGTCAATTTCCGTACTAATGGATTCTTTCTTTCAGTTCCTCCTTTGCATATTTTTAGTTCTCCCCGCTCGCAGCCATCAGTGCAGATGGAAAGAGGTTGGGAACATTTCGAAATTAAACAACGTTGGAACTGCGCATCACATATAGATGCATGCATCTTTATTTGTACGTAATGAGATACAATTTTTTACTTTCTTCCTATTTCAAAGTCAAATATCGTGGATATACCACTCCCCCTTATTCTCCTACTCCTCTTCACTTCACATGTCTATACTTGATAGGCCAGACACTATGCAGTTTGTTTGGGTGCACATCTTAAAAAACAAGGGGAATAGTAAAACTTTTAATTGCTACGAATTTTAATTAGTGAGAAAGTTTCTGCTTTTTCTAAACATTTTTGATTAAGAAAAAGAAAAGAATTGTAGCTTACGATTTTCTTCTTTTTCTCGATTTTCTCTCACAAAACGCTCGAGAAAAACTAATGATGAGCATGTACGTCCTATTTCGTATAGTAAACAGCTTGTCACTGCTTCTCTCTCTCTCTCTCTCTCTCTCTCTTGTTAGTTCTCTAGAGTTTACATTTTTAGTCTAGTAGCTTGTTGGGAAATGAAGTGTGGTGTACACAGGATATAGAGAGGTTTGATAAAGTTTTCAGTTTTTCTTGTTCCACTGTAATATGCTCATGTAGGACGAATACTTTTAGTGACTTGCCGGCTACTAATTTCGATCCAAGGAAGCAGAACGAGAAGAAAGCAAAAGGGAAAATTTTGTGTTATTTAAGCTTTCTATTTTACATAGCTGGAGGGTACCTCTTGCCTCCTCTCTCAAAGAAAGCGTGTGCATTGCGCAAGCACCTAAGTCACATGGCTATATTTATATATCTGTATCATGCATTTATAGAAGCTCAGACATTTTTATTTTGCTGTAAACTTTTACCCGAGAGATAACTGGTTTTCTGAGAAAATTGAAAATCTTCAACGAGTCGCTTTTTCCGTACCAAATTTGTTTGAAAGAAAAGTATGTAAATTCTATGCCAGCATCACATCACAGGGAACTTTTTGTGAAAACTCCTTCCGGCAAACTAGTGGTTCCTGAGTATTGCTTGTGTTTTCTTCTATGATAAACTGAATTGTAAAATACTGTGTATAAATGGGTAAAAACGGTTTTGTGGACGGGATTATTTAAGAAAAATAGGTGAACATACTTGTAACTGTGACATAGAGGTGATTACGATTGTGCGATAGTACTGCGATTGTTTTATCCTTCAATAAAATGCTATTTTGCGTGCTTTTGATAGTAAACAACAACAACGACCCGGCATTCTTGCCATGTAATGAGAATGGTTTAGGTGGAAAAGCTACCGCTGTGAAACTCTATATATCCACCAACAGCGATAAAATAAGAGTTGCATTTTTTAATTTCCCTTCGCTTAAAGCCCATCGTGTACAAACTGAAATGGTGGGGTTCATCGAATAAATATACTTATTATGGAGTACGACGGCGTAATAAATGCATGTAAACTAACGACACGACAGGACGATGCGTATATAAAAAGTTACCCCTACCTAAAAAAAAGACTCCGTCCCGGGTAACTACATCCTCGTAATGTTTTGCCAGATTCTCATTCTTTCCTTCCCACTTAGTTTTTTGTTCTCATTTTTTTTAAATAATCAATTTTAGTACTGTGGAAATGCATGAAAACTAAAGCAAAGATGGAATGAAGCAGTGTGCACCCTAAAAATTGCATTTTGGTTGATCGCTGCTCGCGTAATGTTAAGCAAGGGTGAGCCAACTTTATAGAACAGGTTGTACATAAATACACTATGAATTTGGTACAAAAATAACTTTTCTAGTCTTGTGCTCATTGTTGATAAATTTTTATATTATGGATCTTGCCTCTCTACAAAGCTGATCGAATCACTGGGTAAAATATATAGGTGTCTGAAAGGGCAAATGATTCCGATTTCTCGAAGAAGTTTGAGGTAGCCCCAGCAGTTTTTCTTATGCCACTTTCAAACTTTTTTTGAGAACCGACAAACTTTTATGGAGCCTTCAATGAAATCATGATGTTTGCCTCAGTATTACACTGGGAACAGTCAAGCGTGAGTGTTACTTAAGAGAAAATGAAGTTGTGAGGAATATAAAACAGAAAAGAAAGTCTTGATGTCTGCCAAAATAGGTAAATATTCTGAAATGTGTGTTGAATCTCTCTGTTTCATGGTCATACGTGACGTAATCATGCACAGCATTTTGATTCGTTCACTCCCCCGTCTTCCTCACAACGTATCCTAACCCAACACATCATCATCGCAATAAATTTGTCCATTAGAGTGTACTAAAGTGCGCCATAAATGTAAAAAAAAATGAAAGAGAGGTAGTAAATATAAGGAGGCTTACTTACAGTATACGACAATTCTGTGAATGCCAATCCTTTGAAGGCAGCTCAATGCACGGAGAAAATGATAATGACATGTCTGTCATGTCACTCTTTTTATATGAAAGTTCTACTGGCATCACAGTTGACTCTAAAAACTGAAAAGCCATCATCATCATCATCATCATCACTGTGTCTGCATTTTATTTCAGACCGTTCATTCTTTCTTTTGTACTTTTCCACTTTTTCCTTTCGGTTCGCTCCTCCCGCTTTTTCTCTCCTCTTCCTTCTCTCCTCAAAAACAACAAAAGATCAAAAATTACCTAATTAAAAAGTTCAACTTTTCTCTCTGCAACGCTCACAGTCGTCATCTTTAATCAACTTGCTGCCAGTCATTCCTGGTAAAAGTGAGTTTTCATTGTGTCAAATACAATGGCTGCATGCAATGTAAATTGTCAAGTGTATCTGCCATACCTACCTACCAAGAACCAAGATGCATGTATGTATTTTCAAAGAATCTTTACCCTTCCCACTCAAAAGTATGTAGGCACACACGGTGGTGTGTCTTTGGCGTACCATAATATCATATAAAAATAGAGCTAACTACCACGTAGATTATTGCTACAAGCTGTGCTACAAGGTTGATTATATACACCCCCGTTTAACACAATGCGAAGCCAAACAGAGATTTCACATAGGACTGCCTAAATGAAAGTGCCATGAAGTAAACCAGAACAATCGACAAAATTAAAGAAACGAACCAATGATGAAAAATTGCTGCTTAAAGTCATAGAATTCATTAGCGTTATTTCCCTATATTACTATTACGAGTGGGTTCTATTATTCAGCAAGGGCATGTTCTATTGATGTGGGCTTACTTGTTAATATCCGACAGTTTATTGGCTCAACAAAATTTTGCTGAAATTAAATTATTCTTTAAACAGCTCAGCTCTGGAAACAACATGAAAAGTGCCAAAGTTGCAAATGTTTTTGACATGACTAGAGATTCTTAGAATGTTACGTTAGACATGAAATGCTCCTTTCGTTGTAACAAGTTGTTACAATTCTTTTTGTATTTTAATAAGCCATTTTAAAGACAATGGCCTGCTTATATACTAATGGCCTTTATCGTTCGTTACATATTTCCAGAAATTTCTCATTTTCTCCGGTTCTGATAACCACACAGCGTATATTACACGTTTAGAAATTTGAATTTAAAAAAATATGAATAAAACGTTAATATCGTCTTCCGTTATAGATGTAAAAAAAAGTTGTATAAAACCATGAAAGTTGGACTTTTGTGTGAAAATTAATATTCTCCCTGAAATTTTTCACTTCTGCTGTTTCTGGAAAATGTAATAAAACGAAAAGAAGCCGCACAAAATACAAACGTCAGTAGGTATCCCTTCTCTTCTTCCTAAATCCTGTGCAACAGCGAATCTTCAAAGTCAGCTAAAATTCAGATTTTACCGTAGTCATCATCCTCTCATCATCATCATCACTTATTGTTGCACACACACACATTGGCTGAACACATTATTATACATTTTATAGAATTCAACATGGATTCAAAACAACGGAGAGAATGAGGAAAAAGAGTTATTTCGTACTGTTATGTCGTAAACCTCTTTTCTTTTCTCTTCAAAGAACCTTGTCGTGGGTTTTATTATTATTATTCTTCTTTGTCTAAAATTTTACCGGAAAATGTTATGAAAGATATGATGTGCACAGCACGAATAATATACATTCCATTCCTACATATCGGTACGGTATCCTCCTGGATTGTATTTCATACAGCCAGTTTTATCCTGTTTTTAATGTAACACATCCTATTGTTTCAACATCAGCAAATTTTGCAATACATATTTATCAAAACTTCATTATTAGTTCTTGGGCTGAATATTTTAATTATGCATCACCACAAAAAACCTGGGCTGAAATTCATCAAACCTGTAATAGATGGCGGTGCGCACACAGGCACACTCGCTTCCCCTTTAAAGTCACGTACCGTAATTTTATTCTCGCTGTTAGTCAGCTTCCTCGTGACTATTCCGGGGCAGAGGAAAAGAAGCATCCTAAAATTCATTTTTTATTTTAATTATTTTTCCCATCCAGCAACATGCGTTGGTAATGCTATTTCCTCTTGTATGATTATTAATTAATATCAAGCTAAAAATTATATTAGGCTACGCGGCTAACGTCAAGTATAAAAAGGAATGCTTATAAGCAGCAGAGATGATGAATTCGGATATTATTTCATCATTTTTCATTTCATAATGAGTTCCATCCAACCAACGTCACATTTACATTGTACTAGTGGTAGATAGGTAGTGGCAAAGGGCTTTCGGCTTTAATATGTACGTACGAATGGGTGTCATCGAATGACTAAACCAAATCTCGACGTCTTTCTTATAATCTCTTAATTGCAGGGGATTATGACTTATGTGTGACAATAACCGACCA
>JAHZNE010003092.1:0-19173 GCA_027744055.1 Callyntrura sp. NNG-2020
GTCCCCCGTCTTTCGGGGATTTGTTACTCTGGAGGCTCTCGGAAAACGGGAAGCCTGGCTATGACGATTTAAAGGAGAAGTAAGTGGGTTATAAAAATGACAAAGTGTAAACGTGCTGTCATTAAGTGTTAGGAATCAGATTCTCTTTCTCCCTGCAGGCGTATATGATACTCGATAGGGATAAATAGACGCAATGTCTTCAGTAACGTTGTTCATGGGGCAGGATATTGACAAACGGTATGCATTTTGTGGTTGCAAGTAGCGCCGTAACCCCACAATCTTAAATAATATGTATGATACTTGGTTTTGTAATTGTAAATGGTTTTATTACCGTGTTTAAATTTTATAGTCATATACAGATTTACTTACGAATTCTACGTATTTGCAAACAACTGCAAATTTAGTGGATATTTGTGCTCCCAACATCATTAAAATAGGCGGTTACAATGTTTCATATTTCGTAATAGGAAGTAATACTCTGATACTCATAATATGTGATTAACTGGGATATACTTACTCATTTGCATAAATAAAATAAAAATATGCTCAGTAATAATGCGAAATGCCAAAAATTGGAAAATATGACTTTTAAATTCTTAAACCTCAATCTTTGACGGTTGAACGGTTGCAGTGGGCGTGACAAAAAAAGGCAGATAAGAATCGGGTAAATTGACTACGCTTTGCCTGTCCTCATGAAGCTGTCCTTTACCTCCCGTCTTAAATTTTTCCCCACGGAAGACTTCGGAATGGCCTCTACAAATGCCACTCCACCTTTCATCTGCTTATACGTAGCCACCAGGGGCGTTAGGTAGTCGTGTACATCCTGTTCAGAAAGGGGTTCCCCCTTGGGCACGATATAGGCCCGCGGAACCTCTCCATATTTCTCGGATAACAGTAACCGTCTTCATCGTAATACCCGATATCTCCGGTTCTTGCCCAGTTATCCCCATCCACAAAATTCCGCGTGGCTTCTTCATTCCGGGAAAGCTATTTGACCGGGACGGGGGATTTTGTAAAAATTTCCCCCTTCTGGTTAGGGCCTAAGTCTTTCCCGGTAGCTAGGTCCACCACTCTGGATATTGTTGACGCCACGCAGCGCCCACAAGACCCGGTCGATCCTTCGTTGTATGAGTAAACAGCAATCTGGACAAGTTTACCGAGTACGTCGTAAATTACAGTTTTCAAAATGCGTAGTTAGCATAACCTGCGAGCTATTCACAAAGATATGCAATAGGGTTTACAAAAAATGAATTATGAAACAAATTTAAGATATAACCTTGTGCTCTCGAATAACGCGGAGAAAAAGGGTTGGTTCAAATCGGGGCAACAGCATGGCAGGTGACCCTTGACACGTGCCAACCACAATAGTGACAATAAAACCACTCGCATGAAAAAAAGGAAATGATCCGTTCCTGTTCCCCAATCTCCAGATAACCTTTCGTTGGTGCTACCTCTTCATGAGTCTTGCATATGGCAGTATTTCGATATTAAAATTGTAACATAGTTCATTGTAAAGTATATTTTGATAAAAAAATCTAAAGTAGCGTACATATTGTTGAAACGTCGTCGCAATAAGCGCATGCGACATTCTCCACCAACTTTGGGGGACCGGCAGTCTCGGAACCGAATGCCAGCCATGCTACGGTGTCCGTGGTGTCCGTCACCTTCCCCGAGGAGAGTGTGACCTTCTCAGGGTTACTTTGCGCATTCTGAAGGACATGTGGTTCTTGTCCATATTGATCTCGTTTTCTGTGGAGTCGATAGTAATTACAGTGGAAAGATTAGGATTATCTGTGTTGGACTTCACCACGGTATTTCGCAAGGTAGAATCCGTAATTACGACACGTTGTTGAGCTAATCTCATTTGGGTTAAAGTTTCGTCTACAGTGTGTCGCGGATTGCAGGTAACCAACTAGAAGGGCCCACATTTAAAAAAATAGTTAAAGCTCCAATTAAAAGATATAATTTACCCGTAGTTCGGCACTCCAACAACCTAGCACGACTACAGGATATTCCAAGCAATTTGGGAGGGTTATGGCAACTATTTCCCCTTTCTGGGAGCCCGCTTCTATTAATCCCGCTCCGAATGCTCGAGCATCGTTAAACAGTTGGGAGTATGTCAATGTTTTCCCGGAAACGGCGCAAGTCTAAACATTTTGGACAAATTTAAAGGTTTTATTCCATATATCTGCATATGTCATACTACACGATATTTACCTACCATGGCGACTAATTCTCCGTATTGTGTTATCTTGTCAAACACCATTTCATGGAGTTCCATTTCTCGCGCGACGATTAAATCCTGATAAGGTGATTTGACCCACCGGCTGAAGTCTACATTAGGAGTCGGTATAAAGTGTTCAGAAACCATTTTAGGAATTAACGTTTGCCTCTGCAGTGAGAAAGTTACTGCTTTTTTCTTTGCCCTCTGCACGGCTTTATATTTCTTCCACAAGAAATGCATTTGCGTCAAACAGGATTAAAGCAAAGAATAATTGACCTTCTGTGTATTTGACACGTGGATTGTAGTACACTCGAGCAGATGTAAGATTGCTAAAAAAGTTAGGTGAAGGAATTCTATATACAAAGTTTTCCATAAAACAGGTTTTCAATTATAATTAGTTTATTTTTCGTTGAAATGTGAAAACGATAGATATTTCCAGCTTGGGAAACAAAATAGATAATAGGGAAAAGACTGAACACAAATATAAAAACTGAATACAACTACGAGCATAGTCAATTGGAAGCTACGGCCTTTCAAGTATGCATACTTCATCAACAATATAAGTTTCATTTGTGTTGTAATAAAACCATATAAATGTTCCTTTGTCCTTACTTCCCTCCGCCCTTCGATCTTATATAGTACTCCTTTCAAAGCACTTAAAAAGTATTGCATATAAGTGTATTTTGTTGGATATTTGTTATTGCTGTTTACTCTGTAAAAGTAAATACAAGTATGCATTGGTAGCTATAAATGTATTTCATGATTAACTAGAAAATTTTATTTTATCAATTTATTTACGTTTCGCCCAAATAATTAAAAATGTGCAATAATTATTCTCACGGGCGCTAGTGTAGTTCTACTGAGGGTATGCGTGGTAACAAAGCTGGAAGGATGCTTAGAATAAAGCTTTAATCTAACTAAAAAATCTTGAGCTGGCAACTGCTCTGCGATAGGAGATTAAAACAAGTAATCTGAAACCTTTTTCCCCAACAAAAAGCTGTTCGACTGCGTAAATGTCAATTCCATGATACTGACATACAACATGTATCATTATACTATCTTGCAGACACCACAAACATCCAGGAATGCTGATAACCACTGAAAGAGCTGTGATGTCACAGAAACAAGTCCAACGCCAACTGCCTACGACGTAAATATTAGCGGAGGTCGACTTTTAATGATGAAGACAAGCTAACACCGGATTAAGTTTACATGCCCTTGTTATTTTTAAATTATCAAACTAATAAAAAGTTATCGAAGAATATTATTTCCTACAAACACAGAGAACTAGTTACAATACCTCTCCTTATCTATGATGATGATGATGATACCTATCAGATGCAAGCATTTGCGCGAAAAATGTGTTCGTGGAAAATTTGTATTTTAATGCCCAGACATTGTCACAAATACTATTTGCAGTTCCACATACTCCTTTTTCTAAGCAGGCTATGAGAATTGGTAGATTAGGGGGATTGACGGTTGTCTAGACTAGTTGCTAGTAGTGCACATCTGAAAGGAAAACCTTTCATTTGGTTTGAAAATAGAGAAAGGCAATTGCACAAACACTGATCTGTGTTTCCAGCCAGTTTTCATGCTACACGCGCATCATCAACTACTAATCTACACCATTTTGACGGGGCACTCTGAGATAATATTCTATAGTAACAGTTGATGTTTTATGCGAAATTAGGCCTTAACAGTTTTTACTGATGACTTCAAAATTGTTCGGTTTGGTGGAGGACTTTTGACACTTAAAGTTTCTGTGCTTACTTTCAGCTAACCCATACCACATTAATCTGTAGGTCAAAACTAATTACCTTGCTGGTTGTTGTAGGTGGCACTTTGGGGGAATAGCTCTTTCAACTACCATGGTGATCCCACTATATATATTGTGCGACGCTGAAACAAACTATTAGTATTCCTGGTAATGCATCGTGGTCCTTGAACCTAAAACGTACTCACTTATGAAGATTGCAACTACAAATGTAGCAATAAAAGGGAGAAACTCTATTTTGAACATGGGCTTTAGTTGAATTTGCGGCTATATGGTGGACATCTAAATTATATTGACGCGAGCTCGAGCTCTAGACTTTCTGTCTATAGGGACATTAACTGAACAATTTTCTGAAAAATGTTTATGCACCTTTTACATCTAAGGGGTCATTGACTTAATTCGTCCCACTACTGAAGGATAGGTTGTTATCACACCGAAATATGCAAGGATTTCCATACGTTCTTCCGTTTGAGCCACACAGTGGAACTAAGTTACGACCACACTTGCATGCCGTAACATTTTGCATTTGTGAATACCCCGTAAACGAACAATTTCCAAGTATTTATTAAACTTTGGACCCCCGTGGAAAGCACGCTCTTCCTCACTATGTTCATATGTAGTATGTCACGAAGTTTTTATGTTTTTTAAATGTTACTATTTAGTGTACTTATATTCATTGACTTCCTATTAATTATTTCTGACCTTAGAAAACGTAGCTGCAAACGCTTTCCATTAGCATAACAATTGGTAACACTAAATAATACATTTTACTCTGCTTGAACAAGGAAGCATTTGTCGTAAAAGAGTTTTTGAACAAAATCAACGTCACGAACTTTTTCCACTACAATCCAAGAATCTGTTGAATGGGTTCACTTACCTTTCCTACGCACTTTCGTAATAAATTGAATTTGGTAAGAAGTTTTGTTTAACTTCGAAGGAAAACAAAAGGAAAACAACAAATTTAGCAATACTTTAATTTAACCAATAAACAATCAACGTGTATAGTAACATACTTGTCGTACTAGTAATGCTTTTGCAACTTGCATGTTAACCTGCACCTTATTACAAAACTAACCAAGCAGCAATAAATTCTTACAAGTTAATCTCATTAGTAGGTTCAAATATCGAACCAAGCGTTGGGAATCTCATTGTTTGCTTTGATCTCATCGTCTAAGCCTGCTTAATCACAAACACAAAATAGAATCATATCTTTGTTTCGACTGTGTTCTACTAAGGATGCCCATTTATGCATACCCTCTTGGTACAATAAGGTGTGCTCACCATTTAAGTATTGGAAATGTACTGAATACATCTCCAATACTGAATAATGAATTTACGTTGTGATTTTACATGTCACCATATGATAATATAATTTGCTTAATAACTGGTTAGCAGTTTCTGAATTTTTTTAGAGAACAAAGCATGATTTAAAAATATTTAATATTTGAGTCATACTTAATGTTATTTGTATGTAAAAATGTCAAGAAATTCATTTGAAGTTTGTAAAACTAAATTGTCAATACTATAGTTAATATACGAGTTTTTGTTCTGTCGGAAATGGAGAGAGTATATGGGAAAGTACCCAAGGAACACGCATGGTTCAATGTTTCATTGACAACTTGGATATTGATGTTATGGCACGTTTCCCGTCATTTTCATTTTGGGGGTTTTCTCTGGGAGTTTTGTTAAATGTTAAAGGCAGTGTGGTTAAGAAAGAAGGAAATGTCTAACATTACTACTGATTTCACCGTAACAATATCATATGCCACGTTTAGCTAAATCCAATGCACTTTTTTGCAATTTTCTAGTTTCGGAAGTTTAGAAATGAACACAGAGTAATAATGCGCTTTATAGGTTTTATAGGTTTCCTGAACAGAATGTAATTTAATAATGAATACATCTTCCTTCATCTGACGATCTTTAAAAATTGAGAGAACATTTCAATATTTTTATCTTTAAACTTTAGTGCCAGTTCATTCCAATGTGGCTTTTGCCTGCTGGCATTCCCCTCTACTTATCACTGTAATCCGGATAAGGTCGGCTCTGAACAGGTCGCACCTGTGTAGGTCTCCCATGAATTGGTCGGCTGTAAACAGGTCGGACTTCATTAGGCCGAGCATGAAAAGGCGGAACGTAAACAGGTCGGACCTCATTAGGACGACCATGAAAAGGCGGGACGTAAACAGGTTGGACATCACTAGGTCGAACGCGGTTAGGCCTGAGGCTATTAATCACGCCGTGAACAAGCTGGCCCAGAATCGACCGGCACTGCCCATAACGCATTGACAACCCTACGATGAACATTAACAACGAACAATTAGTTAAACAAATCTCACAAACCCATTTAACTTTACTCCAAAATTATACTTACGTCCCCCGTGATATCTGTAGTTGTCACATTGAAATTCGCATGGGTTTGAGTACTTTCGATTATTTGAGCCACACACGGGATTGTATTCACTGGTGCAGAAGCATGCCGTAGCCTGTTCAATTTGCAGGCACACCACAGACACAGCTACAAAGGCAAACACGGAAAAAGTGAACTTCATGTTGAATACCAGAAGTTTTTAAACGTAATATCTTTGTTGATAATATTCTCTGTTGTTGAGTTTTCTCTTCAACCGGTGTTAATACTGAGCAATAATAAAAACAACTTGCTTTTATACCAATACTAAAATTACGTTTTTATGCGTATCACTCCATAGTAAGTTGTAATTTATCAGAAGTTTTGTGAAACACCTTTAACTCTTAATTCTATTGACCACCAAACATCTACGAATTGACGCTCGAAAATTTCCAATAATTATATTCTTTTATGGCTTTTTAAGTATTTCCTAATCTCGTTCCCCTACTTTGCAGCGCGGTTAACGTGACGTAGGACTAGCACGTGCCCTTAATATATTTTGTCATGAAATTCGTTTATCAGTACGCTTCTCCCCAATAATTTCATTTTTGTTCGAATAGCTATCGCGGCGTGTAATTGCCTCATGTAATATTATTTTGTGGCCCCATATTCAATTAATTCCTGCTATTGTTCTCAGTATTTTTTGAAAAACTGGTTACATCTGAACTGTCTCGTTCATTCTCTTGAGCAACTGACCTGCGGCTGCGTACTTTTTACAATTTAATGTTAATTTTGTGTTATTGTTTACCATGAGTCATGCATCACTATTTGTAGGCAACGTCAGCTTTATGCGTCAAACTACTTTCCCGCAGGAATCCAGGAATTGATTGAGCGTTGAGTGATTTCATTTCATTTACCTTCCTACACAATTGCTAAGGTTAGCATTTGTTTTCAACTCGATAACAACAAACTATAAATTTTAGTGTAGCTAACATTGAGTCAATATATATATATACATGACCTTATCATTTCCTTGCAATTTTGTATTAATTACAGGTTGATCTTCTTGCAAAGTGTATCATTTTCACAGATAAATACTGCTCACCATAATTCCTAGGCTTCAAATCTACATGTGTGAGTTCTAATAGTTTTCGTGTTAACCGTTTCAACATATATTTTTGTAACCTACGCTCTACGCATTGGACCTATCCATCTCTTGTGAATCTGCAAATAACGTTTTCTGCTATTGATAAGGCTAATGAAAAAGAACTAAGTCGGGCGGCTAATGTAACCGGGCGACTAAGTCTCTCCTTCGTAACTCAACAGAAGTTGTGTGGGAATGTAAGCATTTGCTTCTTTAGACAAACATTCCGGTAGAAAATTCCACAAAAATAAAGGATTTAACACTTTCTGAAATGTTTGCTCATCTTCCTTCCTCACGTAGATCACACCGTGTCAAGTTGAACATAAGAAATGTGTTTGACCAGAAATGTGTGTTACATTTTAACACCTTTATCACATTATAATTATTGCATTAATTAATGGAGTTTTGCAAACACAGTAATGTTCATGTTTAATAACCAGAAAGCATGAAATTACTGCAGGTTCAAACCCCTCAGGTTGTTGCGAAAAGGAAAAACGTTAAAATGCTCCTTTAGTGACATACTGGCTATTCGGCCTTAAACCAATATTCACTTATAAACTACAAAGCATAAATATAAACTCAATAATTAAAACAAATTATTAAATATAAACTAGCAAATTAAAGCAAGTAAACATTTAAATGTGATTCTAGCCAAGCGCAGTCTGTAAAAATGATTTTTATTTCCTTTCTCGGAACACGCCAATTATCAATTTTGCTTTCAAGAATTTTAGCATCAAGAACTACAGCCAACAGCCGGTACTGTTTCTGGTACAGCTTTTTCTCTAATTTTTGTCCGCTGTGCTGAAAACATATCGAAACAAATTTAGATGCTGCAAATGCTGTGTGAAAGTGATAAGTTTTGAAATATGACGATAGTACATCGTTACAGTGTGTTATAATATGCATGTTCTTTTGAGTGTGGAGTATAATATATAGTTTCATCATTTTATTTTGAATGTCGACGATTATGCATCAAAACACCAGCATTTTGTGACGTCATCGTAGTTTTGTCAACATCTGTGATTATTGGGTCTGTTATTTATACTCTTATCCGATTGCTTATCTGATTGATAATGATGTAGTGTCATATAACTACTACATATCTTATAGCATATCATTTAAACAACACATGCATGTGCATTTTAATTTTTCTAGAACAAGCGTAGGGCAAATTCCCACGAAATACATGGTTTGACGGTTTCATACTATTTCGCCTTCCCTGTGTTCATTCTTACTTACAATAAATGAACTTGGACGCTAGGTTAGGAATTAATGAAATGAACGAAACGATTACAGGCAATTTTCATAATGCAGCATAATTTATTAATGTAACTCATTGTTTTAAACATGATTAAACTTGACATTTTTTAAAAGAAAATTTTGCTTTTATATTCTCACGATATAATACATACATAATCTATTGACATTCCCACCTACTTACCACTATAAATCGGAACAGGTCGGGTATGACTGGGCCAACTCGAAACAGGTCGGGTTTGACTAGGCCAACTCGGAATAGGTCGGGTCTGACTAGGCCAACTCGAAACAGGTCGGGTCTGACTAGGCCAAATCGGAACAGGTCGGGTCCGACTAGGCCAACTCGAGACAGGTCGGGTCTGACTAGGCCAACTCGAAACAGGTCGAGTCTGACTAGGCCAACTCGAAACAGGTCGGGTCCGACTAGGCCAGCTCCGAACAGGTCGCGTCTGAGTAGGCCAACGTTGAATAGGCTGGCTATCAGTCCAGCTAGCAACAGGCCGACTAGGTATAGGCTTACCCAGAATCGGACGGTTCTGAGTGCTGCACCTTCCATATCTCATTGACAATTCTGGTATGAACAACAATTCAAGATCAGTCTAACAAAGCAAACATACATACACTTTATTACGAAATTATACTTACGCCCTCTGTATAATTCCTTGTTCTCGCACCGGAATGCACAAGGATTTTCGTAGGTTTGACCGTTTGAGCCACATACTGGATTAAGTTCCAAAGTGCAAGGGCATGACGCAACTGCATCTTCCATTTGAAGACACACCAGCGTAACAACTAGAAAGGCAGGTAAAAGAGATATCGACTTCATATTGAATTACAGAAAATCGTTTGTATGTCAAATAGGTCCGGCATTTGAGCTTAATGTCCACCGACGACAATGTAAGGACAATGAGAGACGACTTGTTTTTATACAAAAAATATATATTTGTAACTGTTCATATTTCAGTATTCTTCCGTTTGTTCCTCTTGAATTCGTAGAACTGTTTTCGGAAATGTTCATACAATTTGGAAAAATAAGCATCGCTTCCGGGAAAAAACTTCCAAAAAAATGTATGGTTTAACGGCGTCTTGTATATGCAGATACTAGGGTGGCAAGCTTGACATAAAAATTGCATATGCATGGGCATACATATTTGTATATTTAAACTTCTCGGAAAGAATATAGGAACTTATTCAATGGTAAGTAGTTTTTACTTAAAAACACTTTTACATTTATTAGCTGATATGAAAGCAACGTGTACATTGGCGCACCAATGAAAGTTTGTTGGTCTTCGGTCAATAACAATTTGACCTTCACTTAATTGTATGTCATTGCATTCATGTCATGTCATATAATTTTAGTTTTAAAAGTGTATCCTCTTAATTTATCCTTCTGACGATACTAATACGGTTCTAATTTCTCAGAAAAGGACTACTCAAACATTTATACGCTATCTGTTTTTATAACTAACTAGTGAACCCGTGCCTACATAGCCACAATGAGAATATAAATGTTTTTAAAAATCTATTGCAGACACAGCACCGTACACTAGAGAGGTTCAGTTGTACAAACGAATTCCGTCTTTCGACTTGACTTTGTAGTAAAAGTAATCCACGATTCCACTCAGTATTGACACTAAACCAAATGCCTCATCACACGCAATCATTTTTCCATGATATCATTATATGAATTATGTGGAGCTCAACCACAAAATAATTTTGAGATTTGTCTTCAATTAAAAATGCTTAAATTTTTATTTTTTAAACCCTGTTCGGTCAATCAGTTTTGCACTCACGAATATTTTCAGCACTAATATTAATATGGTGTATGGGGGCTCCGCCCCCCACACCCCACGTTTCTTCAATACTTTTAAATTACTTAATTCTCTGTCAAGTGTACGCTTTCGAGCGATAACTTGTTCAGGCTTTTCATGTGTAATTTGTACAGTTTTTAATTGTTTTGATCTTTGAGCTTAATTTAAAAATAGTAGAATGAAAATCTTGAAACCACCGACCACACATTTTGCCTTTCTCTTGAAGTTAGTTTGATATCTAACACGACTATATACGTGTAGAAAAAACATTAGAAATCACAGAGAATTATTTCCATTAGTATTAATAAAATTGATTTATGGGGGGGGGCTCCGCCCCCACACCCCCCGTTGTAGTATTGTGTAACAACAAATGCAGTTTGCTTTTTAAAGATGTACATAATCGGATTAGCACTGCATACGCATTATGATTGTCGGCAATAAATTATTTCTAAATAATGATCCCCCGGTGGTAGTTTTTTGAAGAACAGGAAGAAATATCACATACACACAACAGGTGTTTGAAAAGAATCTCAGTTGCACCATCCAATATCAATCTATGTGTTACATTATATTAATGCACTTTAAAACCAAATTTTGAACTTTGACCTCAATTTAAAATAAGGGTATTCTATATGTTGACCCCTGTTACTCCATAGACACATCCCCCAGTAATTGTGGTTAAAATGAAATATTGATTAACCTTCTACACCCCGGACTAAAAAGGCCTTAGCAATCACAGTAAGAAATGTCCATGAGTATTAATCATATAGATATAATTTCTGCCAAATAGCATTTTATTTAAAAGTTGGGCATTAAAAAATTTAATTTTTTGCACGCATACATTAACATGTTTATATGCAAAGAAAAATATCATTGCAGAACATGCCCACTATTATTTAAGGGCAATTGGAAGGAGGTACAATGACAATGACAATGATGATATGCTTTACTATGTTACCGTTTTTAATAAGAAGTCAATCTGCCCCCATACCGCCGTGTACCTTTCCTTAACAAATTTAAATCATCTATACTATTTGAAATCTTTATCGTTAGGGTGTAGAGTTATATGCAGTTAAAACTATCAAAGTATGCACTCATTTACTTTCTAAAAGTTGAGAAAATATGCTATAAGATATGCACGAAAATACCTTAAAGGTAATTAAGGTATAATAACACTATCTTAATAACTCATCTGCATTAAAATCCTACAAGAAAATAAACTAAATTACACGGCAATTATATCCGCATTAACAACTTTCAAGCTTTTAAATGTTCATCCTGATGCAAGGACATGTATTATGTCGCTGTAACCATTCACTAATGTTGAATTTAATTTATAGCAATCGGAAAGAATATTAATATCAACTTGACCGACGGTGTAATAATGAAACCCCATTTTAAAATTTAGTTTCTTTTTATGGACTTATTTCTGGATATTATGTATTTTAAACTTCTCCTAATGACGATTTAAGTTTTTAATTAATTTTTATTAAAATTTTGAAATTATTGCTCCACGTATTCTCATACAGAGCGAACATGGAGTTCTGCATTTGCTACTTTTTTATGTATAGATTAGCGACATCAAGTGAACGTTAACAGAAGAAGTTTTTTGGAAACTGTATCCCGCAAAGGGCTGGTTGGTTCTTGGCAGGATGCTAATACACAATAATTCGTAGAGTGCTTTTTTAAAGGTGGGATTAAAGAGAAATGAACAAACGATCAAAATTAAAAATTTTTGAATGAAATATAATTTATTAGTACGACACAAATTATTACAGTTTAATAAATGTACAGAAATAGAAAATCTTCCGAATCTGTAAATTTCCAATGTGGCGATGTTTCTTAAAATTTAAGGGGAAATCAAGAAAAACGCAGGAATAGAAAATATTTATACAAATGCTTGGAAATATTAAATTATGACTTGTAAAATGCTCCTCATAGAAAACGTTATAACAAAATGCATAACGTAATTTGGTTTTGTCTGTTGTCGTTCCACCTTATTTACGAAGATTTAAAGCTGGCCGCACCCATGGAATCGCTCCCCAAGACGGTGGTACCCAAGACGGCTGTCCCCAGGACGGCGATGGACTGGCAACTACGTTTTCGTCGTCGTGCTTATCACACGACCCTTCGTCCAAAGTTATCTGTAATCCTATTGTCACGACAACGGCATAAAACATTTTTGTACATATACATATATGTTAAAAAGCTACTCATTTATATGCTTACGGCCTCCGAATTGGTTGAGGTTAACACACCAAAATTCACAAGAATTTGCGTAGGTTACGCCGTCGGAGGCGCACACGGGACGGTTCTCCCGTGTACAGGCACATGAGGAAACTTGAGCCGAAACCTGTTCCATAGAAACTAAACTAACGCCTAAGAAAACAAAAATGAAGTGGGGGCTAAAGAATTTCATATTGAATTTCTAAATTTACAGTAGCTTGTGTCAGTTGAGCGTATAATATTTCCCGATGTTTAGTTTAATACGGACCAGAGTCAATGAATGAAAAGTAGGAGAAACTGATGACTTTTATACACAATTTTTTTGTAATCCTTAATGTAACCCTATACTTTCATCCTTTACAGAGCCATTAGGAACTGTTAGGAAAACTTTCAATATGTTTTTTATCGGCACGGTCATATCTATATGCTATACATTTGCACTGTCACAATTTCCCATTCTGGTAAAACAAAATCTTAGAAATGCAAGGTTTAATGGCTCTTAAAACATTCTTAATGTCTAGCATCTAAATGTGGCGAAGCGTTATAAATCATAACTTATAATTATATGTTCCCACCTCGTATGTCACGGTCATGCATCATGCTATGCGGTTTCTATTCCTCTTTATAATTTCGTTTAATATAAAATAGTTTTCCTGAGGAATATGGAACTGCCAGGCTGAAAAAATTGGTTAAACCGCATTTTTTATTTCTGATTAAATTTATTCCTGTATTACCAGCTTGAGGTATACAATAGCATACAATGCGACACGATCCGGATATAGTCAAAACTTTAGCAAAGAATTTATTCGCAAAATTTAAAAAGCCCTTTTTACTAAGAAGTTCATTTTGCTTTTAAAATTGCTGCATAGTAATTTTATGTGGAAGTAGAAGTTGAACTTCTTTAAAAGTTGTTTGACAATAAGCTACTATGTTACTCCTAGATGTTAACAGAATACGCATTACATCAATCAGTTTTCTTTAAAAATAAGGTAATCTTTGCTGTGGTTTCATTTTTATTAAAATAGTTGTCCTTGAGCGCACTGAACTGTCATGCTACTGCATTTGGGGTTTAAACGTTTCGGAAAAGCGTCCTTCTTTCTGGAGTTATCACATGAGAATAGTTTTGAAACTGTAGCTACATCAGTTTTTAAACATTGCATCCTTCAACTTACTAAAGAAGGAAACCATTATTCTCAGACTTGCTAACCACAACAGTGCAAACTGCGCGTATAGCACTTTAACCTTTAAAATTTTACTGTGAGTTTCCTGTAATATTTGCATTGTTTTGTAAAAATGCAGGAAGCATAGGGAGTGGATTCCAATCCTACGTTGCATAAATGTATCCATGGTTTCATTCATTAGAACAAAATCGTTATGCTATTCATTGTTTTAAATTCTTGTAGTCCTACTACCCCAGAAGATTCTCATAAACTGCCAAACGACGTCAACTTATTTATTAAGGGCTCACAATAAGAAATTTTGCTTCTCTGCTATATACAACATGCTACTAATACCGCAGTATTAATGTAGACAAATTTTGATTCAAAATCAAAAGGTCAGAGAGTTGCAATAAATACTTATAGAATTATTTTAATTCCAATTGTGATTAGAATGACACGTGAAAAAAGGTTTTGAATGTAGGAATGGTTAGTAGGAGCAGCGATAAACACTTCATGGGGCTCTCTTATAAATAAATGCAAAATAGTGATGCGTAATGGAGTCTTGGATGCTTAACACAAGATACGGGAAGGTCAATGCAGATGTTCACCAACTGGGCTGTATGCCCATAATAGTATTTTTGCCAGGAGGAATCTGCAGTTTAAATAAGCTCATTGATTTGATAGTCTCCTTGTGTTTAATTCTCCTCCAGTGTCTTGAGTATTAAACATTGATGCAATTGTATATCCTTAATCACGTTCATTGATTTTTTAATAAACTTTAGTATTAGAAACTACAGTATGGCATGTATGCGCTTATATGAATACCATTCATGTTGAAGTTAGAACATGCACAGATTAAAGTCAGCTGAACTTACAAGATGTTCATTTGTCAAATCTAGGTCTGCAAGAATAAATAGATAAGCACCCACATAAATGGCTTTTTATATATGGAAATTTTTATCATTTATAAATTATTATGTATCTATATTCAAGAATTATGTGTTTATCAAAACATATATAATAGTATTTTCAACCGTTGGCGTTGCTGGAGTAAACATGTTCCTTCAGGATGTCAACATACATTGCAGGGGTAAACGGCATTTATGACTTTGGTGTAGGGGGATTCCAAGGCCAAGAACACCTGTAACAACATTCAGCCGAATCTACACGAATTTTTCAGCAAAATCTATATGATTTATACACCCAAATATTTAGTGTTTATTAAATAACTCCTGTAATAAAAAATGCGTTTTCAAGCGTCAGAGTTCCTTTTAAAAACATTTTTGGATGTTTTAAGCAAAATAAATTAAGCTGTGTAATTCGCCTGTAGAGTTCATCTAGATTCGGCTAGAGTACAACAACAGTAGAGTTACAACATTGGATCAACATAATACACAACTTAGAGCTTGTTTGCGTTAATATTGTAACGCTCATAAATCCGTCATTTGATGGAATATTAAAATTCAAAAACAACTTTCTAATTTTTTGCTTGATTTTTTTGTGACTAGCTTCATGACTCTATGAGCACGTGTATTTACGATCCGGGGTTGGACGGTCCATACCGCTGGAATGATGTTACTTTTGGGTCTAAAACTTTTTGTGTTACCATTCATTAACCATTCTCTAAAAGTGCCTTAATTTTAAAAAAAAGATTAGACGACGGTCAAAATTTGGCTCGCCAGTTTCAGAAATAGCTGCCCAACTGTCACATGGCAATAAAATAACTATACTTTTATTTGTGGTTCATTTTGCATGCCACTACCGTTGAAGTCGTTGCTTCATTCTGCAGAAGAAAATATGTTCCTTAAAATGTTATCGACATTAATGCGATAACACGTACGACTATTTAATTGCTAACCCTTTCAATTTAAAAGTTTCAGTGGGATAGGGGAATGATTTTATGGTAAGATCACTCTTTAATTTTAACATCTCGCTGGGCGGAGGTAAAATATATATTAATTAAAATTAGGTAAATTGAAGTTGATCCAACGAACAGCAATTAGCATCCTCGACATATTAAAATTTTTGGTGCCTGTCCAATCGGCCAACACTATTAACTTGGTGTGGTGCTAATGAATCCGAGTGTAGTGAGTGACACAATGCTGCTTCGAACAAACACTGTTATTTTGGAGTTAATCAAAGCAGACGAAGATATGATGTTTTACTGCAGCGTGATGGCAGCAGGAACGTTGGACGGTTTCATTAAAATATGACATCGCTGCTTGTATAAAATATTACGCCATTTATTACATAACACAAAAAGTACATAATGAGAAGAAAAAGAGACGACAAATTTGGAATCCAACAATTCATTATGATTTAATATAATTAGATTAATTAGTAATTTTTCAAACGTCAACACAATTTTAATACAGTTTCACTACGTGCTCATATTTTCAACCTGTTTAAAACCGTACCATACCGGCCGTCCCCAAGATGGTTGTACCCAGCTCGGTTGTCCCCACGACGGCGGTTTCCTGGTAGGCAGTGGAAGAGAAACATGCTTTCCAGCATTGAACTGGGAACACAACCCGTCACCAACCACTCTGTACGAAAGTCCTAGTATTCATAACAATGGTGCAGCATTACTTTAGCAAATTAAATACATAATATGTTTGGTTTTCTTTTTTTTAATACTTACGCCCCCCGTAGAGTTTGGCGTTGGTGCACCGGAAGTAGCAAGGATTGCTGTAAATTTTTCCGTTGGAAGCGCACACTGGCAAATTCTCATAAGTACAGGCACATTCTAGTTCAGGTACGAAAGCAAAACACTGCTTCATTTGTAGGACTATCAAGGTTATAACCAATGAAGAAAAAATGGAACTATAGATGAAGGGTTTCATGTTAAATTTGAAAAAAATAACACGATTTATTGGTAGGTAGACGAATTTTTTTCTGGGTAAAATGTGCAGCTGTCAAGTTCAATGTCGACAGGTATCTTTTAGAAATCCATGCCAAAAGGGGCTTGCTTTTATGCAAAAAGTTATTGTAATTCTTCCATGTTCTTCCGTAACCCCTCATGACTCGTCACAGCTATTATAAGAAAATTCCAATATAAGAAATACAAATGGGGGTCGTACATACTACGTGCATTACATGCTGTCATTATTTCAGTTCCCGAGAGAGAATCCCCTGTAAAATATTAGGCTTACGTACTCAGCGCATTTTCCGTACCACAACCACCTCCTTGGCATCGTGGCAAGTGCGACGTAGCAGTTACACGTTCCCACAGCATTAGTTGCCCTTGAGCGTATTGACCCTACGTACGGAGAGCGTTTAGTCTAACCGCAACATTCATTTCCGATTAACCTTTTCTTTTTCTTTGGTGGCGCAGTGCTGTGGTATCTTGTGTAGTTGGCATTTCGGTCTGTGCGGTCATCCGGCCGTGCGTATGCGCTTTTCTACCTACACCTCATCACTTAGGAAACAGTGAGATGGGGAATCGAATTCGAAGCTATTTTAATTATACATCCAGGTTTTTGTTTTGACCTCTTCCCCCGGCACCCCAGAGGAAAACAGTATAAATGACACAATGAGTTCAAATGTATGTGCGCAGTCCGAAGAAGTTGTATCATTGTACCAGAATCAGTAAATTTAAATCAGAAATTAATTTCTTTGTGGTTGAGGCACGTTGGATTCCATTCCACTGAGATCATGATTTTCGAAGTTTCCTCCGCTCTGTAACAAAACATGAGCCTGTTTTGAATGTTCCGTAGAACTTTTGAATCTCACTTCTACGCATAAAGAAATTTAAGGACGATGGAAGATTTTCCATGTATACATTACTACAGTTTTATTTCACCAGTAGCATTGAACTGTTACGCACGCGTCCCGTTTGGTTTAACCACATTCCTTGGTTTTCGTTTAAACTTTTGTATACCAGGCTGGCCGGAGTTGTCTCACCACAATGCCGTGGTGCTTTGGAACTGTAGTTGCGTAGTTCCTTCAAATAAAAATAAACCTCAACAACGAGACGTTACATCCTTTACTGATTTTTAGAAGAATCGTTTTCAACATAAAACTGGAAATTTCATTACAAATATTGGAATTGCTGAAAAATGCAGGAAGGAAGAACGGTGTAAAAATAAAAATATAACTCTGTCGCTAATATCAATTTACATTCAGTGAATCATTCACAATGATAAAGAAGTTTGATGACGTTTGTCGTAAGCACACAGTTCCCTTTCTTCCATGTCACTAATGACTAGCTACTGAGATACGGCCATTGTTATACAAATGTATACATAGTAATGAGGTGTCGAGTTGAGAGACCTCATGTTATATCAATAACAGTATATGACGAAAATTATTTTAATACAGGCGGAATTATAATGGACATTTATATTAGTTGCTAAATTTGTTCATTATTGTCCGTTAAAGCTAATTTGAAAAATTAATTTAGCTGGTCAATTCGTTTACCGGTGTGTCAACTAGGATTAGGTAGTGCAGCACTGTGATGCTGTATAAAGCTGTAGAACAGTCTACACTCTGTAAACTTGCTATAAGTAAGGTGTCGAGTTGAGAGACCTCATGTTATATCAATAACAGTATATGTCGAAAAATAGTTTAATACAGGCGGAATTATAATAGACATTTATATTAGTTGCTAAATTTGTTCATTATTGTCCGCTAAAGCTAATTTGAAAAATTAATTTAGCTGGTCAATTCGTTTACCGATGTGTCAACTAGGATTAGGTAGTGCAGCACTGTGATGCTGTATAAAGCTGTAGAACAGTCTACACTCTGTAAACTTACTTTAAGTACACCTTTTCCTTATTAGTTTTACTAGTGTAGCTCCAGTATTTGTTACTTTTTTAAAAAGGCGACTGTTGCATTGAATACTCCGTCCCTCTAGCTTCCTTCACGTGTATAATTATTTTTTGCCCTACTCATTTACATGCTCATTTGGGGAAAACATGAAACTGCATGAAAATTCTAGCTGTAAACTTGCTATAAGGACACCTAAAGTATCTGCATTGTAGCACCCACAAACTACACAACGACTTGTCAGGTTTACATATAATCTTACGAAGTTCCTCCAACTTTGATTTGTCATCGATTCGTGAAATTTCCCCAAACCCCAACTTGGGAGGCACATCCCAATAGTCGCAATCACGTGTAATGGACATACCGATTATTATGCACGGAACATTTGGGGTTTACGCAGTAGGTACAATCAGTCATGACGATTATAGGTGGTAAGGTGTCGCGTGAATGCATTTAGCATATTGGC
>JAHZNE010003093.1:0-24459 GCA_027744055.1 Callyntrura sp. NNG-2020
TTGCTATTTTTCTCGCAGTTCAACTGCTTATGTATGAAGATGTGTAGTACTGATGAGAAAAATAGATTTTAGCAGTGCCATAAAGTGAGTTTTTTACTGAGGCATTAAAATCCTCTTCAGGTAACTGCTTTTTAATTAAAACATTGAAGGTGACAAGTATTTTTATTGAGAGGTTTACTGCTTCTTCAATGTTTACGTGCGCCGTAGATATGATACAACAAAACTTTTGAAGTCAAAACCCTCTTCATCAGATTTTGTCAAAGTCATACCCTTCAAGGGCTGCTGCATGATGTAGAACTTGACTGCAAAAGGTTACATGATAACAATGAACCATTGCCATATTTTGGCATTACACTGCGAGTTGAATATACAATTATTAATGCAATTGCTAATAAGCTTATCTGTTATCGCACTCCAAAAGGACATAATAATATGTAATAAAAATATACGCATGTTTTATTGTTAGTTTCAGCTATGAAGATGAATGAGTTTTTTATTTATCGTCGTGTGTGACGTTGTTTCCCTTGTTAGTGTAAAGGCATTACTAAAACGAGGAAGGTATTTCGAGATTCAACCTTTTAACAAGATTCATTTTGCAGTTGCAGTCATCAACCATCATTCATATAATTTTTAATTCTGGGAATTTCATACACATGCAATGTACAATGATGTACTTACTGTTCGAAAGTTGATCGTAAAAGCATCATGTTTGTTATAAGCAAGAAGGTATAATCTTCTTCACCCGAGGAATGTGCATAGAAATCGTACGCGTTACGGTAAATGATGAGTATTAGCAAACCCTTTCACTATAATGTAGAATAGGCGTTTACGATAGTTTTACAGGTTCACACACATTCCGACTTTGCATTCTACAAGAACTCATTTGTTCGTACCATTTAACACAGCTTATGAGTGTACAAGTGCGATGTGTAAAAATTGTTTCCAATTTTCCACGTAACATATGAAAATAAAATTTAGGTAAATGGAAATAATAACAGTACTTAAAGACAATAAGTAGCGCCAAGCGCCATTGGCTTTGGCATGTTTGCTATAGTTCATTTTCTATAAGATTGCTAAGAACAGGAATGGGAAAGCAGGTTACAATTATTTGTGCTTATGTGCTGTATATCTTAAGCTGAACATAATGATTTGCGTTTTTTAGAAATATTGCCATTAATTTTACTCTTTTATAACAACGGTTAGGTATATATATTTTCATTGTTTTGCAATATATTTCCAATTATTTTACAGTTGATTCTCTAATTACAGGCTGCAATTTGACACGCTACTACCGTATGAATAATACCGTCTATTATCTCATAACAGGCTTCGCTTGGTCAAGAGTCAAGAGGCAACATATAAAAAGTTAGCGAACTGTGCAGAGCTGTTATTATAGAATCCCTAGCTGGCTAGTTGTTAGTTTTGGATTAAAAAATGCAAATTTGTTCCTACAACATATATTGTAATTTTTATTTTATAAAAGCGGAATTAACAGTGCATGAAACGTGTAGTAATAGTTAATATTGATAAGATGAATTAGCATCGGCCAAAATTTACATGATAATAAAAATAATACTTATGTTGTCGTCCAATCATCAAATTTAAGTCCATAATACGGATGAGGGGACATTGTACAAGGGAATCCCTTGAAGGGATGGTATACTTCACGTTAAGTTGGAATGTTGAGCAAACAAATCATAGGGTTCAAGACCAGGCTCCATGTAAAATTATTCATCGTCACACAAAATCATGACTCATGACTATGACATTTGGGATCAAACAGAAAAATACTATATTATGTATTATACATGAATCAATGGAAATTGATTAAAGATGAAGTGGCGTTTGTTTCAATGCACTATAAACTTAACAAGAATAATTTTAGCAAGCGTCGAGCGTCGTTGATATTTAAATTAATTTTCTTCATTGAAATTAATGAATAGGTAGACTTGAATTAAATTGTGTTTGGTTCAAGGATCTTATAATTTTAAGGGGGCATTGCATTGGCATGACATGCAGTGAGGGTTTAAACTATCATCTATGTAAAGTAGATCTTCAAACTTGCTTAAATCAAGGTAAGCCATCGATAGTGACATTTTCGATATAGATAAATAATTTATGTGAGGATTTTTGCAACCTCTCAACAAAGACGATGTTTATAAATTACGAATTAACAAATGAATACTGTTAACTTTTTCCTAAAACTATAAATTATATTTCTAAATAACTGTATTTCTTGGAAACGACGCTAATGGACTAATGGTAATGGTATAGATAGATAGGAATATATTTCCTTTGTAGCGTCAGTACGACGACCACAGTGTTAGTTATTATACAGGCATGTGTCAACCTGCACCTATGTGTGCACATTTGTAGAGCCATAGAAATTTTTCTTTGTACACAAGGTCTGCTTCCTTTTGTAGACTATGAAATGAATATGGTCTTCCTTCTGTCCTGCTGAAGCTGGACTGTCTTCTCCAAACTCAAGTATCAAAATCAAAGCACGTGTTTTCATTTTGTGCACAGCATTTTTTATTTATTTTTGTATTGCTGTGCATTCTATTGTTGGCAGTTGGCATTTTTTGTTTTGTTAAAACCGTGTTTATATTCTCTATATATATCTCCTGACTAATTATTTGACATTGCCGATTACCGAGGAAGTGTATTATAATAGCGTTTTTATAATTGGAAAATATTAAGTGGCTGACAATGTTGATTCATGTGTGTAGGAGATGTGGGTTTCAGGGTAAAATTTACGTGGAATGGGTAGACCATTTGTGGAAGCAGGAACACCAGAAAGTGTCCAGATCTTCGTTTTTGAAGTGGAGTGATGAAGACAACTTGAAAAGTTTGGTGGTGTATGTGTCCACTTCCCCATTCCCTTTGCCATCACAAGTCATGGCCCTGTTCCTGGAACAGGCTATTGGCGTGGTAGACTTTGTTTGTTGGGCAGATCGACCACAAAATTTTGTTGTCCAATTCGAAAACACGTAAATTGAACGAAATAGTTTGAATGTATTCAAAACAATATAATTTATTTCATTTCAATTAAATTTGCAAAGCGTTTCTATTTTCTTTTATTTAGAGATGATGTGGATAAGGTGCTTAAAATCATGCGGGAACAACCAACAGAATTATCATTTTCGGGGAAACCATTGGGACTGCGAAGAAAGAGTGATATTGCAGATTTTGAATGTAATATAATGCCATCTATTGCACATGCTTTCTGGTACCACGTAATAATACGTTATTTTTAGGTGCATGTAACATATTCATCACAAAAATTATAAAAATTGTAGGGCCGTGCCTAATCGGAGATGGGATGACGCGAAATGGTTCTTCGGAAAATCCTGTACTAATAGAATTATCGGATGATAGCAACTCAAGTGATTCTGATGTAAATTCCAATGAGGCAGCCACAAACGGAAATCATAATTCTTCCAATGGCAGCGATCAAGCCAATCAAATGGAAACTGACGATACTCGCAGCGTACCAGTTCAAAACGGTCATACTGGTGTTGACAACGAAAATGGTGATGCAGCGGAAGATGAAGAGATCGAAGATGTAGACATTGTGACAAAAATGAGCAACGAGTTTCAACGTCAGTTTTTGGAATCGACGAAGTCGAAAGAACAGAAAGATGATAAGAGTACGATTACGAAAAATTTACAGCGATTACAAGAACAATGGCTAGAAGTTTACGTCGGCTTTCATAATATAATGTGGCCATTGTGTTTTGTGATGAAAAACAAAGGGATAAAAACCAACAAAAATGAAGTCGGTTTTGAAGCAAAGTTTACGTGTGAATGCGTACCGTCTCAACATAACAAGTGGATAAATAAAAGTTACAAAAAAGATCGAGTGGACGAGAAAATAGAAGAATTTTCCAGACTGATGGCAGATGAACAAAAGTGTGCCGAAATGTTAACTAAAATTGACGAATCCACAAATTACGAGAAGGCGCCCCATATAAAATTCAAATGCCACTTTGTTGTCACATTTACGGTGAGTGGAAATGCAACTGCCGAAATGAAATGGAAAAACATTTCAGGGACCAAAGCAGAGAGAAAAATAAAATCTTTTCAGAGAGTATTTAAAAGACTGTTTTCTACGTATGAAGCCCTGAAACTTAAAGAATGGTTGCAACATAAAAATGTAGAAAAACAAACTATTAAAAAGGAGAAAGGTAAAAGAAAATGGACAGAGTTAGAAGTTATAACAGTGGAATAATGTTAATTATATTTGTAACGGTCGTTTTAGTTCCATAAGGCAGTATAAGTAGTAATATGCCAGAAAAAATGGTCTTTATATCATACATTACATAATTAATAATTTTTACATGACTTCAAATATGTAATTGAAGTAACTTTTAGTGATCGTTAAGCAGTAATGAAACAAGTAATTTAATTTTCAACATTTAATATACATATATTTGTGTAGCTCAGTGTTTCCAAACGTTATCGTATAACTAGCTACTAGATTATTTTTTAGAATTTATGTACCGTATATTTGTATAGTTAATGTCTTGAGTTGACTAATGAAATACGAAAATCAAGGTTTTCACGCTGTATCATCTCAATACCAAATATTTCATCAATTGTAATGGGTTAGTAATTTAGTAATTATTTTTTGTAATATGTAAATCTGCAATCGTGCACATTAAATAGCGTATCGTTTAATGTCTTCGTTTTCGCAAAATAATGGCCCTATATTTAATACAAGTCTAGTAAAATACATATTACTTAACAGTCTCAATACAAAATTTTTAATTACAAAATAGAGAATAATAATCATTGTAATAATAATTGTATAACCTGAATTAAATTGGCTGTGCGATAAAAATTGTCGTCATAAAATAATCCGTTAAACGAGATATTTATGGAAGTGGGTGGTGTATACCACATAATTAATTTCATAACAATTTCCATTTTTGTCTTTCTTGCTTTTCTATATCAATATCCATGCTGAGTCGATAAAAGAGTATGGTAGTTTTTCAGGGTGGGAATATACATCAGTAATCTGGGACCCAGAGTATAACGTCGGAGGAAAATTAGGTGTCATAGTTGTTACCACAAAAGGGCTTATTTAGTAAGACATCAAGAGATCACGACATGGAAAAATTATGTAAAATCACAATAGTTTTAACATATTCTATCTTCGTTGTATTGTTTAAATGTAATTTTAATTTCTTATTTTTGTCTAATGTTCCCTTCCCATTTTCAGTATGTATGCTTACTTGTAAAAGTCTCTCAAAAAGGCCAAACAGATTATTTAGTTGACAAAATTTACATTTTCAAGGTATGATGATGAAACACAGAATCTTTCAACGTTTCCATATATCAGACAATCGCGATCAGTATCCAACACATAGAAGAACAGCTGGCATAATAATTTCGTATATATTTAAAGCATTTTGACATAAACTCGATTTTTTCACTATTTTCCTTCGTGCATGTAGTTACCTAAGTTCATAAATGAATAATTTACAACTAGTATATCTACTACATACTACGTAAGCCTTTATTGTATGTAACTAATTCGTTGTTCTTTTTTTCTGAAGATCAGCATTTAAACCGTAACATTGAAGCTGACATAACATAATATATATTTGAAATTCAAAATCTCCAGTAGAGTATTCCAGGATTCTCACATTTTCTATG
The DNA here is from genome assembly GCA_027744055.1 of Callyntrura sp. NNG-2020. Classification (NCBI taxonomy): domain Eukaryota; kingdom Metazoa; phylum Arthropoda; class Collembola; order Entomobryomorpha; family Paronellidae; genus Callyntrura; species Callyntrura sp. NNG-2020. The sequence continues at coordinate 5,662 of JAHZNE010003093.1, forward strand.
TACAGAATATACTCGGGACATTTTGATATGATTGCATTTTTTCTTATGAAGAAAATTACATGTCCACTGTCGCTGTAATAATTAATAGATTGAAATTTTAGAATAAAACTGGAAATCGCCTATGATCTATGGTTGACTATATATCTATTCTTTAATAGTTGATAGTATTTAATACTATTTGACTACGCTCTATAATTATCTGAAAGAACAACTTTGCTATTTCGATTTCTTCTCCTTTTTTACAGAAATAGGTATAGACTATTCTTTACAAGTATAATACAGTTTTAAGAAGATTATAATATTGATGGCAATAATACATGAATGTTCTTCGCAAATTTGCATCTTCATTGTTTTCAGTAATTTGTTCACCATTTCTAAGTACTTGACGGTATTTTAATGTTTAAATTTGATGTTACTGTCGTTTGGATAATACTGCCAAATGTCGTTCAACAGTTAGTACACAAGCATAAAAGCCTCACATGTTTCAATAAGTTGTGTATCGTTTTCTTCATCATAGGTTGCAGTAGGGCCGCCAGATATTCGTATAGTTCGATCATGCCCCATATAAAATCCATGTTCCCTCACCGCACAGTCGGTGATCCAAACTTTAATGAGCTTCTGTGTGGCTTCCGGGCATTCCTCCGGAATTAGCACCTTCCCCATTGAGAAATGCTGTCCTCGATTTTTCATTTCTTCCGCGGCGTGACCTGACGCCATAGCTGCCAATCCTCGAGCTCCCGATAAAGCTGCGGAAGATATCATGGTAATGGGGGCTATAATATCCCGAACTTCATCGTACGTGTTGTCCCCATTCCACAGTTTTGCCTCCACGGTGAAAAGTACTTTGCCGACTTTTCTAAATGATTTGAAAAAGAAAATTTCTTGTTTTGTTATACGTTCTCATATTATTGTAAATTTTAATACAATATACAAACAAAGTGGTTTATTTTATTTACCTTACGACACTCTGTCCAGGCATTACTTTATTTTCATAGTACAGCGGTGTTGCCAGTTTTAAGGCAATGTTCAAAATGCAATTCGTTTCATTTGTAATTGTAACGGTAGACCACATTTTTATGAATCACAAAGGCAGAAGGTCACCGTTTCGTTAAAAATAGTGAGACCAACGAAGGATGAGACAAAGTGGTTACTCACACTTTACACACCTCACTGGAGTTCAAAATGGGAATGCGAATGGAATTATCCTTGGAGGGGAAAATATCTTTTCGGCTAGGCTTTCCAAAAGTATTTTTACTTTAAAATTAGTAATCAAAATGAGTTTTACAAGAATAACCTTCACTCAGCAATGCTACGGGCGGGCAGTACCCAAAATACTTTCAGCGACCGAGGATTGCCGACGCCGATCACCAACCAGTACCACAGTACCAGTCCTGGTTTCTCACGGCGGACGTCCATGGATATATACATACATATTCATTCTCCATTTCCCCATAAATAATTCTACTTTTGAATACCTACACGAAAACGTAATGCATGTAAGGACGAAACTGGAATGCCATAAAATTTCCTGCATGAAACGATCGATACTTTCACATTCCATTATACATGCCAGCATGCCTATGTTGCGTACTCCTGTCCTGTCCTACTTTTACTACTTCCACCGGAACATTTCTTTGGTAGTAGATAGATACACACGTGGTCAGCAGCATTCCACTACTTTTCGCAAACTTGCAAAATTGGGCGTAGAAGTGAGTGTTATGTATATACACCAAAAAACGTCACCACTCTACACTCTAAATGTGGTACTCGGAAAGGCTAATTTTATGGGAAATCCCAAGCACATCTTTAAAATATCTTAGTTATGTTTGTAATGGAAATATAAACCGCGTAATCAAAGTTTACTACTACGGGAAAGTCCGTAAAACTACCCTTTCGAAATAATGCAGTACCAGGGTCTTACGTTCATCAACATTAGATTTTCCTATTGCCGCGGTATGTGTGTTGCGGGAAAATTCCCAGTTTTGCCAATTTCATAAACGTACAGAAAATGCAGGATCGGGTAGAGATGAAAAGCAACAACGACCCATTGATTCCTTTTCTTCTGTCTTTCTTCATGAACTTTTCTTAAATGTAAATATAGGTAAATGTAGCAACATGAAACGTATTGTAGGAATTGCGACAATCACTGTTTATTTACTGGTATTACGAAGACTCAGCGCCCGACAGAAACCATGCATCAGTGAATGAATAGTACATACGATATAATAAACAGTTACCGAAACTTTTGCACAAACATTGCGTTGCGACATCAATATCTGTATACCATACATACAAACATATGTATATATGCATGAGTTTTTAGGTACAAAAAATACAAATCGGAAAAGAAACTATAAATTGACAAATGTATAGAACATCTTGCAAAATTGCGGACGCATACAGGATGTAAGTCAAACATTTTAATCACTGGTATTACACTGAAGTCTTGATATGTCTACAAAAATTCGTTATAAAATCCTGGGAGATTCGGGTACTTCTTCCAAATTTCTTGAAACTCTAAGTAGGAAATTTCGCATTTGAAGTAGGTTTCATTTACATTGCTAATGCATTTATTTCGTGCTCCCACAACTGGAGTAACAATCTCGAGATCCTATTCCAACAAAAACAATATACAAATTTTGTCATGCAATGCGTAAATGTAAGTCAGTGTATGTAATTCTTACAAACGGTAGCCAACCTGAAGTTTAAGAATAGTTTTGGTAAAATCATCCTTGCAAAGTTGGTATAAAGTATACGGCTTCTTTATAATCTCGAAAATATCGGCTGGCTGCCAAGCTTGTTGACTTCGTTGAATCTTTTTATATATTCCTAAAAGCTACAAACATACATTTTGATGAGTCGTAAACAAGCACTTTGTTCAAAAGAATTACGAGAAGCATATTGTGTTGTATTTGCTTTTAAATATATATACATTTGTAGAATACAAAATTCTTCAACTCACCACAATTAATTCACTTAGTGGCAAGTCTAGCGCCATTTGTACATGAGTTTGGCAACCAAACATATTTGTGTAAGCCTGTTGAATGCTGGCTGTTGTTAGTTTATCTTTGCACATCAATAAAGCGAAATACTAAAACAGTGACAAGATGAAGTGGTTATTATTATTATTATGTGGTGCAATGCCCACAAATTGAACATTACATCAAAAGTAAAAAATGATGCATAATACGTATATGTCACCATTCACATACCAAAAATCTTCTAAGTTGTGCTATAGACCTGTCAGCTTCATATATAGACCGTATAATCTTCACCGTATCTTTGTCTCCTGATACTTTTTTAATTTCTTCATTCCATTCTTTATTCTAAAAAAATACGGCGAAAATTTTAATAATCGAAATACTCGAACATGTTTTGTTTTCGTATGGACAATAATATGAATATATACCTGCGAATGAGAGAGCAGCTCTTCAGTCCATTTAAGATATTGTGGAAACTCAACTTTCGGTACAAGATTAATTTGGCGATGTGAAAACCGAGATTTAACTCTTTTTTCAAAAGAATCCAATATATCAACACATGCAGTAATTCCAATAATACAAATTGGTACGCTAAATGCAGCATTGGCACTTATATCAAAAAGGTTGTACAGTAAGCGCTGGCTGGAATCATCCGTAAATTGCTCCATTCCATCAATAATAACAACTAAGGACCGTTTTGTTTCCAGTAGCATATTTCTAATGTAATTTAGAATGGTTTCAAGTTTATCTAAAATCAAGGGATGTAACAATATTTCAAAATATTAAGCAATTTATTTTCACAAACTTGACCATAATATTAGTTTCACAGTATACCATCGAAGGCCATGCTGTCAGAATAGCCCATCTCATCCATTAACTCTTCGTTATCATGTAAAAGTTGGCTACACAATTCTCGAACGGAATCTTGTAAACTTAAGCAGTACACCCCATCCAGATGTGCAAGATCAAATGGTGATTTCTTTCCACAAGCATCCTGAGTCGCTTTTACAACTTTATCGACAAACTAAAGGACAAAAGTAATTGAAACAAAATTATATCATACTGTATTGTGTAAATTATACCATTCAAATAGCCAATACAGCAAAATATTTTTAATACACATAGTTCATTTGAACTTGTGTTTATAATGTTTATAATCACGTTGCGTGTACCTGACTTTTCCCACAACCTGGAGGTCCATATATCATTATTGAGGTAGAAATTTTTATTCCTTCCGAATTTCCTTCCACCACTTGCTTAAGGACACTTTGCAGGTACTCTTCTTCTGCCGTAAATCCCAAATCCACTAGTCCTTTATGACTCCACCCAGTTCTCCTTATCGGAACTATTTTGTTCCGAATCTCCTGAATTGTAGACATCTCTGACCACTAGATGTTGAACTTTCCCCAAGGATTTCCCAATCAATAGAACATCACAGTACATCAGTTTTATTACAGGAGGGTTTCTTTCTGTCCTTTAGCCCTTCTTGCCTTCAAAACGCCTAAGGATTCAATGACTTAACAATAGATTTAACACCGCCAACAATGAGGTATACTATACCGCATACAATGTACCTCAATTCTGTAACAAACGAAACTCAAATTTAGTCTTTGGGGAACTTGCCGTTCCGGAAAACAATCAGTGACACAAGAGACAGAACAGTGTTACTACTTGTAATCAGTCAATTTAGAAATATAAATGACACAACTTGCATGGACAAAAGGACGGTAAACATGACTTCCCTTCCTTCACATTCACATAAACTTTGTAGTCCGGCCGAACAGAACAAGCGAGCACAAGAATGAACATGAACCGTACAAATAAACAAAAAGGCAACTGAGCTGAGAGAGTAAACAGCAAAGAGCAAATGCGATATTTTTTTTGTAAGAAAATGCGCCAAATTTTCCCTTATGTTTGCTAGTGACAATTTATGTGTGCTACTGGTTCTTTTTTGTTTTCATGTATCTGTTCATGTATGTGGTGGTGGTGCATGTGCAGTACTACTACGAGTCCAATCAAGTTACTAGTTGTGCTGTTGTATTGCGCGAAAAGAAGGACTTCAAATTATTTCAACTTACAAGATTACAGTATAATTTGGGATTTTTTTGTGAGGATTTGATTTTGATAACTTCAAAATTTGTAGTAAAAATAGTATAATTAGCACCAATGGCATAAGTGACAAGGATCATTGATCATTATTGTCAGTTTAGTTTATGTGAATTGGATTGAAATTTAGTATGCTAGTAAGATAAGATAGACTCACGTGGGAATTGTATTGCTTATTTCTAGTGCAGTAGTAGGCGTAGTCATTTTTAAACCTTTCATTAAATTAAATAAATAGCTCCCCACTCATGGTTTACTTTTTTGTCGCATGTCGTTGGTCATGCGCTGATTGGTTCAGTTGTACCACTGGTCTAACTAAACTTCAGTTTTTGACTTTTGGATGTAAAACTTAAAAGTCAAAAGTAACTAACTGTGTAGGGTTGAAGTGTCGAAGTTGAGTAATTATGTCGACAATTTGGCATTGACAGAATATAACAAATGCTACTTACTTTCTAATTTTATTTATAGATAAAGTGTTATAGTGTATAGTGTTAACTGTATTGTTCTTCTATTTTGACACTACATTTATATATACGCTCTATATTTAATTAATGCAAACTGCAATTACTTGGGGGGACTTTCTGTCATCTCATCCGTGGGAGGCTAGTTCGTCACTGTTAACTATTGACTGTTTGTGTCGTGTTGATTGATTGGCCAGGGGTGAGAGGAAATAACATTTATTATCATTGCCACAAAAACGAGTTGGGGTGGGACGCTGAACAAGAAAGAAGGAAGCTGGAAGTGTGATAACTAGTGACTAGGTGAGTAATTACACCAAAATTAAAAATTCCCTACGCTCAACGCTGTATGGTTTTTTTCTGATTGGATGTCTGACTTATGGTTTTTGTTTGAGATTGGCTGGTTTTATTGCCTTAGATGTTAAAAGTTCATAATTCATTACTTTCAATTCGTGTAGTTAAAACCAAATAAAAATACGAACGTAGACTATTCCCAACCCAACAAATAAACAAAATGAGTAAGGAACAAACTCCCATCTCTAAGTACCTGGCAAGTTTGGAGCGGAGACAAGCACTTCTTACACCATCACCACAACCGGATCCTGCAGCAATTATCAGGAAAATAAATTTCGAAGATGATACCTTTTTCCACGGGGATCAATCTATGCTCCATGTCTCCCCCTCCCCTGACCCACCTGAACGACAAGCTTTGAAACGAAAGCGATTGTCAGTGTTGGGGGAAGTTTTTGAAGAGGAAGAGAATTTACATAAGAAATTGAGTAAGAAAATAAATGATAGTTTATCATTATTGTCATGTCATACATAACCTTTAAAATCATTTTAAACATCGTTACTTTAATTAGTTAAATTACACTTTTCTCAGGTGACCTGGAACGACTGCTGCAACAAACACAAGGCGAATTAATTGAATCACGAGCTATGAATACAAAGTTGGAACATCAAATATCCCTTATAAAACGATCTCATTCTGAAAAACTTGTTGGATTTGAAACATCTGAAAATGAAATGCGCTCAAAAGTTAGGGCTGCAAATGAGCAGGCATGTGTTCTTCTAACCATTTAGTTTTCAAACTTTATTCTTGGTACAAATAAATTAACAATTAAATAATGTACTAATTATTTTTAGACTGAATCGTTAAAAGAACAAGTAAACCGTGTAAATAAGAAGGAGGAAGAGCTTCGGGAAAAGTTTCACATGCAAGCTAAGTCACACGGGGAAAAGATACAAGAATTACAGAACAAGTTAAGGACTTTGGAAACGGAGAATGTGGAGCTGAAAGGAAACTTTGAATCTGTATGTTTGTATCTGCTGCCTTCATTAAATAAAATCGCAGTTATCATTTTCATGAAAAGCTTGGTCAATGAGTCAATGTCAATATTTACAGGGTACCTTAAAACAATCTGATGAAATGAAAAGGTTGTCAACTAGTCTGCAAGAGACAGAAATGGGGGCGGAAAAGTGGGTAATGGAGTCTCAGTTGTTGCGGGATCAGTTAGACCTTAAAGAAAAACAATTGCAGAAATATCAAAATGAGCTCAAAGAAGTACAGAGTGTTGTTTGCAAGTATAATGAAATGAAGGTTAAATTTGATCAACCGAAAAACCCCGATACCTCCACAGAAACTCTCGAAGAAAAAATCAAGTACTTTGAAAATATGTATGTTAAGCACCAAGCAGAAAATATTCGATTGGTGGAAAAAATGACCAAAGTTAGTGAAGAAAATAATATTTTGCGCACGTCAATGAACAAGGAAATGCTTTTGGAAGAACAAATAAGTGCGCTCGAAGAAGAAGTAAATACCCTGCGAAAATCTGTTGAAGACAAAGCTTCAGTGGAAACCCAGCGGGACTCCTTACAAGAAGAACTTTCATCATGGAAGAAGACAGCTTTTAAATTAGATCCGGATTGTACAAATCCTGTAAAATTGGAGGCGTACATAAGAAAAATTCAAAATCAGTTGTTGGAAACGAAAATGGAAAGTTCAACTATGAAATTAACGTAAGACAGTAAGACATGAATAGTGTTAATTGATTTTATACTTCATTGTTAATTGTCATATAACGATATAATGTTCCCCGGCCTGTCCAAAAGTTAAAATAACTTGTAGAGAATGTCAGGTTTGGTTTTAGAATATCGTACATTATTTATAGCGTCTGTTTCACGCATGCGACAAAGAGTGTTATGTCGTCGTGTCTTTGCAAGACGCAACAATCCCTGTAAGCAGTACTGTGCGTCAGTACATCTTAAGCTTTTTAAATAATCTTGAAATATTTCTTGTAGGATTTCAACTAAAGATCGTCAAATTACCAAATGTCAAGAAGAAGCTACTACTTTAAAAGATCAAGCTAAGAGATTGGCTGCAGACAAAGATAATTTATCTCAGGAGTTAAAGAAACTTAACCGACGGTTAATATTGGTCACGAAGGTATTCATTTAATTAGCACATGGCATTATTACTTTGCGTTCTTATTACTATTCTATTGTCTTCATATAACTTTAAATTGTTTAACTTGTATTATACAATACATTTTATAGGATCGAGATGGTTTAAAGGACTTGAAGGAGTCTTATGAAAAGGAATTTGAAGCAGTTGTATCTGAAGCTCTTCAGCAAAGAATTAATCAACTGGAGACCACCGTTGCCGAATATGAAGCCATCATACAAGAGGAGCCACCAAATAAAAAATCGTGTGCAGAGTGCGAAAAACGGATTGTACTTATCACTGAACTGCGGATCGAGTAAGTAACGGCTTGTCATAGTGGTATTTGAAAAACATGAAAAATAATGTAATGTTACGTGATGAATGAACTTGCAAAAATGCAGAATGGATAAGTTGAAGCAGGAGAAAACCGAGGCAGAAACGCAACTATCGAAAACTAGTACGGTAGGAACTAGTGAAGATGGCAACACAACGGGAGTTAAAATTGTTTCCTTTGGAATAAACCCGTCTGCACTTTCACTTGAAGCTAGACTTAAAGAAATTTCAAAGGAAAATGAAGATTTAAAAGAGAAACTTAAGGAATTACAAGATCAAACAACAGCAGGACCATCTTCAGTAGATGGCAATTCAAGTAGGTGGCCCTTTAACTTTTTACAATCTCAAATCGTAACACCTTTAATAATTTTATAACAACATAATAAACATGCTATTATTATTTGTTCATTTAATTTATGTTGAAATAGAAGAGTTGGAAGATCGCAATAAAACGCTGGAAAGAAAGTTGGAAATTTTAAGTGAGGCATACGATTTCGAGACTCAGCAATTGCAGCTAATAGTCAACAAACTGTGTGGATTCCATTTTAGGCTTGTTCGCGAACCTAATGTTCAGATTCGACTTTCCAGTATATATTCACAAACTCAAGATGAAACATTCATTTTTCAGGTATTGTAATTGTTTTACAGCATTGATGTAAATTGCTTATAGAGTTACAAATTTAATTTTAAATATTACCTTTTCCTTTCAAGTTCATAATTTATTATGACTATCATTTGGTAGCAAATTAAGTAAACTTCAAAAATCTTTAAATAGAAAATAGTATGTATCAGCAAAGGAATATTTATAAATTACTGCAAATCGTTTTTTCCACAACGCAAAGTTAGCATTACATGGACATTTACTGGGCTTTACATATTTTTTACGCCATTTATAGCAGTTCCCCAATGAAAAATTCATTAAGTAGATCAATAAGTGTGATTTTCAGACGTTTAGCTATGAATCATAATTCGAATTAAAAATTGGCAATTTGTGCTGTTATTTTCTGTCAGGAATCCCCCAATGGTGATATGCTACTTCTTGAATCTCCTATTTTGGACAACTTTCGACAAGAAATTGATCGGTTTCTTTTACGGGAAGGATCCATTCCCGGCTTCTTGTCATGCGTGACTATAACATACGTACAAAGCCAAAACACTCAGGATGCTTCTAGTCAGCTTCCAGTGAGCCAAGAGATTGCAATAGCAAGTGAAGAAGTTCCTACTGCTGGAAGTTCTCAACCTTCCCGTAACAATCCGAGGGAAATTCAAGTGGAAGTTGAAAGTCGGAGGCGACCTACTATTGAAGAAACAAGATGAGGGGTCGGATGAGGAACCAGAATCACCTCCACCTCGTCCAAGAGGACCAGCCATACGAGGCCGTCCGCCGGCCAGGGCTCCACCTACAGGAGATGATAGCGATGATAGTGACATTATTATGATAGATTAATGATGATCGTGGTTGCTCACCAAGTGTTCTTTATTGACTAAGATTTACACTTACCTTTGTTTTACTTTCAAACATATTGTGAAGTTTTTATTTAACTGCTTACAGCAAAGTAAAACATTGAAAATACTTCTAGTTTCATTTTTGTATGGTATGGAAAGAATAGAAATAATTATCGGTTTCATAATCATTAACTCCTGGCAGGTATGCCTTTGTAATTCTTATTAAGGCAAATAATGTATGTGCTCGTGAAATTAAATAATAAGATTAATTCTTATAATAACTATAATCGTTTAGATATATATTGTATACAGCACTAAAACATATGTCAATTCGAAAATATAATTGAATATTTTGGTTACAATATAATTTTTGCATGTATTGTGCAGTGAATTTATTTTTGAACTTATTTACGTAAATGTTGTACAAAACAAACATTTTGTATGATAAAGGACAAAATATCATATTATCGCTTACTTGACTATTCCGGTTTCTGTATAGAACAGCTGAATGTAATTGAACATTTTGTACGTTTGAAGATGGGAGCTATTATAGGTCGTTTCGTTGGATTAAGTGTAGTACGTAAAATTGCATTCAAGCATGAAAGCGACATGAAACAGCCCGTTTAGACGTCATGGTCAATTTGGGGCAAACCATGCTACTTGGTGACAAGTTTACGGCTGGTGATTATTAATGGACTGAGAAAATTACGATCGATACCTTGCTGGGTTACGATTTCTTCTTCATTTAAAAAGAATTCAAACTCGGTGGACTACAGGGTTACTTTTATTCGATAAAAAATAGTTATTCTGTGACGTTGAAGCTGTGTTGATTAAGTGAACATAATTTGAGAATCACGATTTCCAATTGATTTGAAATTGTAATGAGATAAATAGCAGAATTTTAGCTTCAACGCATTATTTCAATTTCCCATGAAATTCGGACACAAGTCGAAGGAAGTTTGAAATACGATGGACGAATTTTGTGACCTTTTCATGCTTTGAAAACGGAAGCAGTGAATGGGTGAGACTGCAGGCGAAGATGACATCAAACCTCACACATAGAACAAATGTAAAGAAGATTTTACACGAAAATATTTTCTTGTTCCATCATATTGAATATAACCCTATTTTCTACGCCGATAAGTAAGCATGACTTTCAATGGAACCAACTTCCTTGTCCTAAAGTTCCCGTCAGCGTAGTATTATGCTAAAGGTACGGTTATGGTTCCCCTTGTACTATTCATTACGCATTACATCACCATAAATCACAGAATTGCGGGCGTGAACTGGGATTTTCGAGGGCTGTCCTTCTATCGGAACATTTTCGTCGGTCATCATCATTGGTCTGCTGTAGAAACTCTCAAAATAAAATACGGAATGCATGATGTATCGTCAGAAAAAGGAGATCACGTATCCCAGAAAGGATGAGAATACCACGAGATGTGATGTGAGACATCATTTTGCTCCTCATTTTGCGTTACGATAATATCACTTACAAAATACATTGCCAGTTTACCAGCCTTCCTGGTTAAAACCATATCATCATCGACGTTTATAAGAACGTTGTGCATAAAAACTTTTATACAGATTAACTTTTACAATTGATGTGTGAGAAACTATACATAGCTTGGGTGACTTCTTGAAATTCTACCTTTTGACATTGCTTTTAATTTAAAATGTTGCTATTTTATGCTTCATTGGAGCTCATTCATTCATTTCATGACCATTACAACCCCAATTTCTAGTGTACGTTCCGCCTGGAATTCTATCGGAATGATATTTACAATTCTCCAAGGAAGAAACGGAGCAAATATACATAATTGCATTTCTTTATTTTTGACTTAGAACGTCGCATTTCCGTAAGTACAACTGTGCAAAGATAACGCTAACAAACTAGTTCCATACACATAGCTGTCCCCACAATACTGTGATGATAGTGATGTGATGAGTGATGACGGTGGTGTCTTGCTATATAAGAGAAACAAAAGGTTCACAGTTGTACACAATGAACACAGTTCCCATTTTGTTGGATCATCCCTTTCCAGTACACCGTAAAAATGTTCAGTGTTCCACTTGCCTTTCAACTTGTCGCATCCCCTCTCTTTCATCTCTTTTGCTTTTCAAAGATTTTCGAGTAATAGTAAAGAAGACAGTGACGTGTGGAAAGTTTTAACTGTTTCAAGTCACCCCAGACCGTTTGCTTTTTAAGTTTGGATTCTTTTTGGGTGAGATTGTGGGGCTCCGTCTGCTTAGTATTGCAGCAGAAGCACGTCTCCGTTTCAAGGAAAAAGGAATAACATTTTGAACGATAAAAAGGTAAGAGTTCTTGAACAAATTTAAAAATCATTTGCAAATGAGAAGTAATGCTAATAATTTAGATGGTAACACATATCAAATGTCTTCTGATGTCATAGATGTAGCCAATTGACAATTTAGTTAGAAAGTTTATAGTATGGGCAAATTAATACTAGGTAGTGTTTTACGGCTCAATAACTTACATTATTAAAATTGAAAATTAATTAATTAAATTAAGTTATATTAAATAATTACATGTGATGGAAAGGAAAATGTTCATTGCATGTTTTCCCTTTTCCACTTGTTCATAACTCTTTTATACTTATTTCATTGCCATTAAGCTAAAGCTATATAAGTGTTTCTCAAATGTTTCAACATTACTGACAATCAGTTCACTCAGCAAGTCATATCACCATTCCAATATCATAAGCCTATTAATGTAACAGGTTAATGCATTGGAGCCATTGCAGGTGCCAGATTCCGTTTCCGTATCTGGTTTACTACAGTATACAGGGGTAAAATGATACGGTGAATATAACGTTGCATTACATTCCAAAATAGTATCAATTTTTCACCTGTCAATCACGAGCACATCATATGCAGAGGTGTAATTTTCCATTCAACTCTTAATAAAAAAGTGCTTTGCGTTGCTGTTGCTGGTGGACTACCGTAAAACTTTAATAATAACTTAACAGAAATGATTTTATGTACCATATCGAATTTCTGGCGCTCAGTTGAATTGATGTAATGATTGAGTGTTATTGCTGCTCACAATTTGCAAATACTGGTCCTTACGGTTTACAGTATATATATTGTTTGATTCCTTCATGTTATTCAGTTATTCGCAACGTCTTAATTTGCATAATTGAATTAGAAAAAAATCGTATCGAATTTACTTTTCCAGCACATCATCTAAAAAGGACAATTCAGCTATACTACGTAGCAGTTTGATTTGTTGTTTTCTACATTATTTTTCTCCATCCGGCAACATTACAAGATACGACGAGTAAATATTTTCTCTTATTTCAGGTACTCACAAAGTCACCATTTCTTTACATTCATCACTATCACGCTTTTATATATGAAAAAGTAACATATCAAGTGTGTACAGTATTAAACAGTTTGCATTAAATGTTAAAAGATACTCATCTTACATGTGTCGATTGATTACCAGTTGCCGTTATTATGTTAAGGATTTATAGCTATTTAATAAGAATCGCAGACGAATCAACAAAATATGATATGCTCCTGTCAAAGAGGTTTATGTAGATGTAAAAAAATAAACATTCATCTCCCCGGTTCTTTTTACTCACATTAGTCATTAAAATATTAGATACAATTTAGCAGACACACATTCACACATGTTTGATACAGAAAATATGAAAATCAGAATGTTATTCCACATGAATCATCGAATCCGACCTCTCGAAAAAATTAATGTGAAAGCCGTTAATAAAAACCGACTATATAGGTCCAGTGATCAGCCTGTTTGGTAAACCACGCCACGTCAAGGAGCACTCATATATTAGATAGTTGGTTGGTACTGGTAGTGTATACATTATACCAATTCATATTAACAGTACTTTTGAACTGTAACTGCAACGAGATTATAAATGCCAACATATAGCTTGCGTGCACGGATAAAGATGAGAGAAAGCTGTGAGCAACTGCTTTTGCTTCTTTTCTACTAGGTTGGCTGACTGCATTATTTCACTATTACCGTGAATCATTCATTGCGTTTCAGTCTCCGTTGTTGTATATCGTTTTCCAGTTTGTTTGTAATTGTTTTTTTTACTGTATTAACGCGTTTGTTTATTTTTCTGACGAAACGTTAACTTTATGATGAAATCAATATATGAGTGATAGTAAATTCAATCCTTGGGATTTAATTTTTTTTATTAATAATGTTATAAATTGGAAAACGGATGTTCGGCTTGCCTAGAGAGGAACGATACTACAATAGGAAAACAAAGGGAGGATGGAAGAGGATGCATAGCATTTGTATAATTTGTTCATGCATTGCTTTCTCGAACCATTTTTGAGTTTTTTCCCTTGGAACGAGCTCGATCTAAGCCAACCGATATTGAATGTTTCAGGATCATATAAGTATAACTCTCGTACATTAGGAGTAGGAACCTCCATTCTACTTTATTTCACAACTGTGAACAACAAAGTGGTGGAGAGACGAGCTCTTCATTTTTTAAAGAGTGTTAAAACAAGCAAGATTACAATCAGATCATCATCCGTTGTCATCATGCCCAGACGGAAGAAGAACTGTGAAAATCAGCCACGTTCCGGATTGTCCATAAACAAGGATAAACCCCAACAGCGGTATGCAGCTAACGCTCGGGAAAGAGCTAGAATGCGGGTTTTGAGCAGGTGAGTTTTGTCAAAAGTGAAATATATTTTTTTAAAGTTAAGTAAACAGCACACTTGCAGATTTACGACAAGTATCATCATGCATGCTTATCTATAATACACTGTGCAGTAGGAATACTGGTATAAGTATAACATATTGCAGCGGTTGCTTTTGCTTCATGTGATCGTCAGTTTGCTCGTTGTAAAGAAAAAGAAATTATTAACGCAGAAAACGGCGTGTTGTCAGCTGTCAATGGAAAGGGGTTGTATGGAAAAACTATTTTTAAATGGGCTGGCATAAGTATTTACCAGTTTGTTTTACGACAAAATTAACATTAGGTAGTAAATTTGGTAAAATTTAAGATATGCCGAAATTCTTGGCATAACCCCTGCTGCCAAAGGAAATCAAGTTTGCCAAAAAATTCTTGCAAACAAACGACGATAGAAATTAGTGCAAAGTATTTTTTGTTTCAAATTGCCCCATTCTTAGCAAATGTCTCTGGGTATGACGTTTGTACATCTTAAAAAAGGTTTATTGCTATATGTTTATAATCTTGTAAAAAAGATCCAATGCGAGAGATCCTTTAATTGTTTATTTAACAGAGCGTTTTGTCGCCTCAAAACCACGCTACCTTGGGTTCCAGCAGACACAAAACTGAGTAAATTGGACACCCTCCGACTGGCAGCTTCCTACATTGCCCATTTAAAAGGGATTCTCAGGGATGAAACTTTAGGATCATCGGAGAGCTCTTTGCACCCTGCCATGAGCATGGTAAGATATAGAGTTACTTCAAAATAGTTGTATAATTGTACATGCATAGTTACATGTAGGGTATGTGTGTGTGCCTTTGTCTCTTTCTTTTCACTTGACTTCGTTTACGTATCATTTATCACCGATACACTTTTTAAAATGTTCAACTTATAGTATATAGCACTATTATTGTGTATATTAGATTTTTATTATCATTATACTAACTTGCCACCGCCGCCATCCCTCCTAGTTTACAGCTTCATTGACCGGACGAGTGTTAATTGTTAGCATTATAAGGTGAAACGCTTCGTACTAGTTGTTGTTGAAATGTAACCGGAACCAAATACGTACGTGTGTCATTCTTTCTTCATTTATTGTGGTATATGTAAAAGATGCTGGAAAGGAAGTGAAGGTCAGCACTAGGTTAATGGTCTGTTGATTTTCTTCAATGCGGATCACAATAAATGACGCTTTAAATCGTTTTTTTTCCCTTCCCTCTATGCCTGGTTTGAGAGCTTTAAATAGAAGAAATTGAAACTGTCATTATATATCGTACTGATATTAGCCTTAATAGTTAATTGTACGTCTTGGGTGTTCCTTCTACTGGTAGCACTGCGTGCGTGGTTTCGATGTGGTAATGAAAATACAAATTAATGGAATTGTGACAGAAAAGTGAAAGATGGCTTTCTAAAATGATGTAACATCAACCCAACCCTGCTCGTGACAGTGTTGATGGATGCAAAACAGTCTGTGGTTGGTAATTATATTGGATAAGAGAATTTCTTTCTGCCCTAACTGGCAAGTCTCTTGCATAGTTAAATAAAATCATTAAAGAGAAACATACAATACGCTAGTGTGAAACCTTACATTAATGGAATTTTCAACGACTTGAATATAATATATACTTTCACAATTATCCAACCTCCGCTCCGTGCGTAGGATCTCAGAATGCCCCATGTGGAAATACCTTGGTTGAATGTTATCAGAATTTACTAATAACTCTCAATTTCACTTGAAATTTGGGGACCACTGATCCGGGTTTAACTAATAGCTTAATAATTTAATCACAATACTTATTTCATATTTATCGAACAACTTCATATATACAGTAAGATGTTATATCTTCTTTTCAGTTTACACACACGCTGTAAAATCAGTCTTTCAGCTGTCATATTCTTCTTGTTTTTTTTAAACTTTCAAAAGCAAAAAAAACGCTCGTGTTTCGGTGTTTCATAAACTAAAATTTTGTTTCAATCCAAAACCAAACCAAAAATTAAGTTTAATGTTGGAGACTGTGGCTGTATTGGAGACTGACTCAGTAGTGCCGCCGGTTGATCGGCTACCTTTAAGAAAACAAAGTTCACCATTTCCCGTCGTAAAACTTTCTTCATGACTTTATTACCCAAGTTCTCAAATTTTAATCTACCAGCCGATCTTCCGACAACCACTGTTCATTGATGTAATTTTAGGGACATAAACATTATCCGTAGTCATGTATAGTACGTAACAGTCAAAAGGAATATTATCCGTTGTATCGAACGTGATTTTAATTTTTTGTACTCATGAAGCAACACTTCCAATCGTTTGTTTGAATCTAGCAACAAGTAGAATGTAATTTGTTATTTTTACCGCTTACAATGCATTACGAATTGTGTGAGAAATTTTCATACAACGACGAAGGGAGTGCTAGTAAATATTATTTATCGTATCGATCGTCAATCATTACATAAACAAAGACGGAATATTAAATTATTAATTATTTCATCGTCCTAACTTGGTATACAGAAAGATATAGTCTAACGAGTGTAACTATTTTATGATTCATTTCATTATACTGTTTTATGTGTTACAGACATGGCCCTTTGGCTTCAACCGACCATTAGGCGGAAGTGCTGGCGGTGACGGCCACGAAGGAGGGAGTATACTCGGGAGTGAAGAAGATGATGATGACGATGATGAAGATATTATGGATGAGGACGAAGACGAGGAAAGTGTTTCAAGCTGCACATGGGAGGAAATAAGTCCACTATCTTCCGCAGCGAAAGATTGCATCCAGCTGGACAGATACACCGGCTCGGGAGAGAAAACGAAAGCCCGTGGCAAAACAAACAGTAACAACAGTCGCCAGGTATACAACAAAAAGGAATCCTCCCCTCCAAACTTAAACAAACAGAACATACAACCGGGAAATACAGTCATTCCTGTTGACATGGAGAATTTTTCTTCTAATAATTATTGTAACTCTAATCCCGTTACAAATATGCGACCTTTGTCACAAACGCAACAACACCACCATCATCATCACCACCAACAGGATCGTCTTCCGAATGATGAGGCTATGTTTCATCACCATTCTTTTGAGGCAGAAATAAAACCCGGCAATGCTACTTCTGTCTTAACTCTAAATACTCCAGCTGGAATGATGGCAGTGACAAATTTAGAAAACGCTCCGCCACACTTACACTCAACATCCGCAACCGCCACACAAAATGAAGTTCTTGTTGGGGTAGGAAATCCACCACACGGTATGGGTCATGACAATGACTCCTTTCTCGAGGATATCCACCATGAATCCAGCTTTACTCCTTTAAGTCATCTTATAAGTCATGGGGGTAATGAGATGCAAGATCACCCTTCAGCATTACCGTATGTGGGATTTGGAAGTAGCAATGATCTCATCTCCATTGGCTAACCAATAAGTAAGGAAACCAAAAAATATGATTATTACTCCTGTTGGCAGTGGTCCCCTTCATTTTCTCTTACATATAGTATTACCATATACTTAACTAAAATAAGATGAATTGATTCGTTGTACGTAGATGTAGTAGATGGATACAATCCAGTATACGAATTTAAGTTATAATCCATAATACAAAGTTGGGGTATTGTGAGAACAAAAAAATACATGCTTGGAAACTATTTTGTAATGAAACGTCGCATCGCAGGCAATGGTGGTAGATTTGTCTTTTTCCAAGATTACTTGACGGTTTACAAGGAATTATTGTAATGTAACACACACGATGTTGCAACAACAAGATTACAAGAACTGTTCGCGACACAACATTTATTTCATTTGTACATTCTACTATTGGTTAAAATTGTTTTTAATTAAATTAATTTAAAAAAAAAAACAGTAGGTACGGTTTTATTAGTTGCACAGTTAAATGTACATAAACACTACGTAATTATATATAGTTTATTGTATATCGTGTTCATATTCTTGTTGCTTTCAAAATATTCGGCTGCAGCTCGGACGCTTTGGATGTGTGGGCAGCATTTTTTAAATAATAAAAGAATAAAAACCAAGAATATAAATCTTTGGTTTTTACCTGATATTGAGATTTTTAAATTAGCTGGATTAAATCGTTTCACTAATCCAGATTGCTATTTAGCGAAACGGCTTCAATTAAAGTTGATATTGATCTTCGTTTGAATTCATAAAATTGGAACTGTCAAAGCTGATGAAGCACCATACAACAACTTAAATGTCCTTTCTTAAAAGTTTTGGTATTGGACCTTTTACCGGTTGAATTAAGGCACAGGGATTTTCATACTACCTAACCCACTACCTAACCCACTACCTAAATCTTACCTACTATATCATATAGGGTTAGGTTTGGTTAGGTCATG
>JAHZNE010003094.1:0-16304 GCA_027744055.1 Callyntrura sp. NNG-2020
TATAAGACAAATACGTGCGTCTTTGTGTGCATTTCTCCAAAACGGTAATGTTTCAGGTACTTATATTAAGAAACATACACCTGTGTATGTTAAGGTAAGGTCTGTAAGGTTCTGGTAGGTCCTTAGTCTAAGGATCTGACAGAACCTTGTGGTTGGGAATTGGGATAATGATAGAACTTGACCAGTGTGAAATAATGCTTTGTTTCGTGGCTTCATTTCTATACTGAGCTTCCAAAACTGCCAGCGGTGAAATAATAAGTAGTACGACAGTACAAGTGAGTAGCAGCGTCAAGCGTAGAGTGTGTGTACAAGAGGGTAAGTTTAGTGTATTAGGATTTCTGAAGTAGAAGGATCATAGTGGCACAGTCCACACACAGCAAGCAAGTTTATTGCATCGTTCGTTCGTATTTCGTATATTGCATTGCATGCATTGTATGTAGGTATACTGTACTGACTCGAGTGAAGTCAGCAGGCAAAAAGATTTGTTTTTTTTCAACAACTTTTGTTTGTTTGGACAATTGAATTACAAAACTTCGCTCATCATTGTAGTTTGTAATATCAAGCTGTAATTTAACTGGTATTTTAATTTTTAATACAGTTTATGCCTCAGCAATTACCAATAATTCCGAGAACAAAATAAAATGAATTAAATTACTTTGTCATATAACAAGGACTGAATGTCGTGTCTCTGGAGTGTACATTGAAGAATTAATTCTTCCTGTTTTATTAGTGCTACTGTTCCGTGTTACTAATAAATATATATCATCACAGGGTTTATTTCTTTGTAACAGTTTTACCCTGCGATTGTAAAATGCGTGATACAGAAATCGTGATTAGTTGTACTAGTTAACCATAAGCAAGTGCTAGAATTGATGTGTACTTGACGGGCAATAAGGGTTAGTTGGAGGAAGAACTTTAACCATGTATGGTGGCTACGGGAATATTTGGAGTCAAGGCTCTGCTCAATGGCCGTCTGTAAATGTCACGGTAAGTTAATTTGCCATAAATCGAGAAACAAATTACAACAGACCTACGGCAGTTAGAATTTGACAGCCATTTTTTTTTAAACTGAACGTGCTGAAATGAATAATTGATAAAATAGAATCAGAACCAGCTATCTCAAAATCAGCAGCATGGGGCACAATCGTTTACGGGCCAAAATATGTTACCATTTGGAGGAAATTTGACAAATATGGGGACTCCTAATGCAGCTGCTGCAGGTATAATGGGATACATGAATTTGGGAACGAATCCATTTATGAATTATGGTGGAGTTGCAGCTGGATTTGGAATGCAAGCCAATGCAGCAAACACTGCGAATGCATGGATGCATAATCATCAGTATCAGTTACATCAAACGTTTCCCAACGGCAGACCCCCTTTGCCTCCCGGGCCACCTCCAGACGATACACCGAAAGAGATACAGACTCTGTCAGTATCGTCTTCCACTTTGTCTGCCACTATTACTAATCAAAGAGCTCCTCCCCCACCGCCGCCACCACCTCCGACGAATCCTGCACCAACTTCAGTAGGAAACATTGCTAGTGCCACCGCATCTGGCAATTCATTGAATTTGGAAGACGCGTATAATCTTATTAAAAATGTAGCAGCTTATGGAATGCTTCCCAGCTGTGGACCGTTGGATCCCACAAGTACTTTAAATGTCTCAGAAGAGTTGTTTGGTTCAAAAAATATTATTAAAGGGATTCCAGGTTTAGATATTACAGAAGAAGACAAACCTTTGATTTCAGCATGTCATGATGTGGTCGATTTGGAGAAAGATGCAGAAGCTTTTATTAAAAAGGAGATCAACGAAGACTGATATAAACAAATTTTCATTTGACAGCAGCAGCGAGTGTACTGTTAAAGAAGGTATGACAAGTAATGAAAATTTAAGTGACAATGTGATGTCCGAGCTAAATGCATCTGGTTCTAAAGCGAATGAATTGGTTTGGGAATTACGTCCAAATGTTAAAACTCAGGATTACTCCTCAGGAAAACGTAATGATGATTTTTTATCAGCAGATGTAAAGGAAACACGATTAAACAATACCAAGATTATGGCTGAACAAAACTCCGGACTGTCTTTAACTAACGAAACCCCTCAAGACAGTAACGCTAGCATTGGAAAATTTGCGAACGACGAGAAACATTTTAACGAAAAATTCAATACCCGAGATGCTAGCAAAAATAGAGAGAATCGTGTTAGAATACCTTTAGAATCCGCAGATGGGAAAGAATTAGTGTATGATAGAAAAACTTTAAAGCAATTTGATATCAAGTTCAGGGAGTGGGAAAGTCAATTTGAGAACTGGAAACAACAAAATCAAAGCCATCCTAATCAGTCATCATACAACGAATATTTAGAACAATGGAATTTCTGGAGAGAGCAGCTAATAGAACAAAGGCGCTCGATATTGGATACAATGACGAAAGCGAAACTAGACAGCAAAGAAATATTAATGGCGAAGTTCGAATCTTTAGATACGAAAGGCTCAGAACGTACGTTATCTAACGAAGTGCCAATTGCTAATCATCCAGAAGAAATGTTTACAACTGAAGGTTTGCTATAATGATTATAAAATTTGTGCTACGTAACCAGCAGATTTGAAAGATTACATAACAAATATGCATGCTTTTGTATAGATAACGATGCTAGGTCAGATGAACCCAGTACGGAAAAAGTGTTTGAAGCAACTTCAAAAGGCTCTGAAGGGAATCGCAGACCTGTTCCTCCAACGGCTCCAATTATTGCACCAATAGACAGTAAGGACAGAAGCGACTCTTCAACCAATGAAATCCCCCCACTAATCCCAGGGTTAAATGGAAAGAAACCACTGCTGCAAACCAATGATAGAACTGGAAGGGATCGTCCGGTGGAAAGAATTTTAAGGAATAATGCTAACAGTAAAGATAAAAATGATAGAAACGTAAGTAACACAAGTATTAGGATTTTATTAGGAACATTAAGCGCAATAGTAAAACGACTGACCGAAGGTGTGCAGCAAATGAGCAATGATCTTTTGTCATCAACAGATATTTGACAACGAATTCATTCAAAATCAGTCAGACGAAAACCCCTTCGTGATGCGCACCGCTTCTCGTTTCGACAGCAAATTTTCGGATCGTTCCACTGATCAGAAAATCAATGACTCTAAGTTCACTTCAGATTCAAATGCCCGACTGCCATTTGAATGGACCCTTCCGTCTCAAAATAAGGACGAGAAAAATCCTTTTGACATGACACCATCATCTGATAATCCTTTTATGCAACCATCTGGCCCTAATCCATTTGATATTAAACCGGAGCAAAAATTGCCCAGTTTAGATGATTTTATTAAAAGAACTAGCTTAGACTTTTCTCTCTCTTCATCGGGTTCATCGACTACAATGCAACCCAATCATTTTACAATGTCTTCAGCCATTTCTCGAGATTCTAACAATATCAAAGGTCGCAATGAACACCAATTTGAACGAATTTCCCGTGATCCCCAGGGTTCAAATAATACACCGAGTAACCTAAACTCTAACATTGCTATGAGGCTGGAGGCAAATCCAGTGGGAATGCCTCTGCTTGTCGCTGCGAAGGCAAATAGTCCTGCGCCTCAAAGACTAGACGATGAAATATCCAGACTTTTTTCAAGGGATCGTGGCCCCATAATTGGGGATGTAAACGATGTTAATAATGATTACGAAATGGACGACGATTTTGTCGAAGATGCGGAAGTAATTGATTATGGTGCAGGTGGCAACTCGATGGATAGTATGGATTTCCCGAGAGGTGAAAATCCGGATGCCAATAACAATTCTGATGACGAAATCGATTTCTCATTAGAGGATTCTGAAGTTATAGATTATAGTCAAGGCATGCCCCCTAACGACGACGGAATGGGACAGTATTCTGGTACGTTATGGAGGAAGCACATCACATTTCTAAGGAATTATAAGCTTCTCAAATAGTACTTGTGAAAATTTTTAAAAAAAACTTGTGTATATGTAGGATACGCAGAAGAATTTGAACACGGTTACCCACCACATTACAGTTCAGGAGGTAGAGGCCGAGGACGTGGGCATCATCCACAACATGCATGGAATCGTGGTAATTCCAGGGGACCTCAAGTTGGCCCTCCTTTAGGAAGGGGTGGTCAAAGTTTCCAATATTCTCCAGACTCATTCGCAGCTAGAGGTAGAGGTTCAGTAAGGGGAGTGGCAAGAGGTGGATTCCATGTGCCTGCTTCACAGATGGATTGGTTTCAACATGACAGTAGAGAGCATCAATATCAATTTCCAGGTGTCACAGAGAATACTGACCCTGAAATTGTAGAACTGTCTCCATCTCCTGAACCAAAAATACCAGTTGGTATCAAAATTGCACCTCCAAATCCTGAATTTGAGAGGGGGGACGGTAAAAGTAGGCCTAGGGAAACATTTCCTCGGGACAGAAGTCGAAGTCGCTCCAGGGAACGGGTCAGCAGGAGACCTCCTCCTCGTGACGACTCTGATAGACGAGGAGAAGATAGTTACGGATCTCGACGAGAGCGCGATCGAGACAGACGGGGTGGTAGTCCGGATCGGCGAAGTAGATTTGATGATAGAGACCAGAGAAGAGATAAAGATCGTTTGCGAGACAGGGACAGAAGAGGACGTAGCACAAGTAGAAGTCGAAGTCCAACTGAGGACCGTCACCAAGTTGTTCGAAACCCACTGTAAGCTCTTTGTTTATTTTTATGGCTTTTGGCATTCCTACTGGAATATCCAATCGAAGAAAATGCTCAGGTTTAGAAAGTTAGAATGCTTGTTATAACAATCAATTTGTAGAAATCTTTGTGTGTGAAATTTCCTGCGTCGTGATTCTGCAGACTGGACACAATAGATAAGATAAAGCATTTAACAAACCGTCACAAACAAACTCATATTTTCAAACAGGCACTGTGCTTCATAAAACGTAGCGGAGTGGAACAAAGCATTCATTATTGGCTCAAGGCTTCACATTTAATTTTAAGTGTGTGGTAGACATAATTTTGTTTAATAATATTATTGCTTCAGCTTTCCATCGGCATCGACTGGAATGTTGGGTGCTCATCCAGCGTCCAATCCACCACCTCCACGATATCAAACTGTGTTGATTGAAGATATCTTAAATACTCCTGGTCGGTCAAAACGGCCTTCAAGACTAGTTATATTTATGAGAGGTTTGCCGGGAAGCGGTAAATCTCATATAGTGAAATTAATCAAGGTGATTGATTTTTCAATGTTTTTTAAAACTTGGCTTGGTAGCTTAAACTTTAATCATAATATTCATCATGCGTAGCCAGTTCTGGTATTCTTGTTGCTTCTTGCTTTGGTCCAAGACATTTTCGTACAATCCATTATCGCATCAATTTCTTTCAATACACATTGATTATGATAATCACTAGGAAAGAGAGGTAGAGATGGGAGGAAAAGCTCCGAGAATACTGTCTCTAGATAATTACTTTATCACCGAATTGGAAAAGAAAGAAAAGGACCCGATTACCGGTGTAGAAGGGAAAAAAACTGTGATGGAGTATGAGTTTGATGAAGAGAGGGAACCTCTCTACAGAGCGCAGCTAGTACGACAGTTCAAGAAGACACTTGACGAAGGATATTTTTCGTTTGTTATTGTGGATTGTGTTAATGAATATGTAAGGCAGTTTGAAGAAATGGCGACAGCTGCAACTTCAAAGCGCTTCCAGGTAACTTTTTGTTATTTGGTTATAATTTGTTATAAAATCCAAAAAACCATTCAATATTTAAAAATTTCTATTCCTCGTGATTTAAATTTCAGGCATACGTTGCAGAGATAGAAGAAAGCGTTGATATTTGCTCGAAAAGAAATGTACACAAGAGAACGAAAGATGAAATACTGAAGATACATAAAAATTGGGAAAGAACCCCATCGCACTTTGTAAAACTTGATACACGCACATTGTTGCAAGACGAAGCAATACAAGAGGTTTCGATTTATTAGCAGTATTTATTGTGATCGTGATTGTGAAATGTTGTAATGGATTGTTTGAATTTGCTGTGTAGGTTGAAATGGAAGATGTATCGGATGTTGAAGCAGATAGCGGAGAAAAAAATAAGGCATTAACTCCTGCTGAGCGTGGGAAAATTGGCCCACAAGTAGTAGATTTAGAAGAAATTGAGGTATGCTTATTTTTTGTGAAAATCAACCCAAATTATATTTTTTAACGTTGGTAATATGCACAATTTTATTGTTTTTAATTGTGTAACATTTTTTTAAAGGATGAGGACTCTGGTGACCATCTTCTAGTTTCGAGCAAGTGGGATGCAATGGAACCATCGCAGGAAAAACTTAGTAATGTTTTTAAATTATTTTTTAAAGATTTCACAATGGTAAAACTTAAATTTACATATAGATAAGTTGGATGGCCTGATGAGACGTAGACGTGTCAACAGCGATGACGCACAGGTCGACTCTGCACCGAGTATTGAAACTTGGCTAACTAGTAACATGCCTGAAGATTATGTCCAACGGAGACCAACTCAGCCTGGACAAAAACGGGTGAGGAAACAAGACTTTTTCTTTCAGAGTATATTTTAGAGTTTTATTTAATAACATAATGAATATAACAAAACATGTTTCAGGTGAGCTCAGCCCTCACCAGGACTAAATTTTTTTAATTATTGCCCGGTTAATTAAGCTGCCTAATAGCAGAGGGACTGAACAGCTAAGACCTGATGTAAAGGAGAGAGTTTATTAGAACTTGTTTTATTTATGGACCGGAATTACTACATAGTGATTTTGTGTATATATTCCCTTACACATCTTTGCGGTGTTTATGCGAGTATATTTAGATCATCGATTTATATTTGTAGATATTCTTTATTTAACAATAGGTATTTTAGTTTCTGGTACGTTAAAACACCGCATCGTTAGCACAGCCTTAAATTTAAGACAATGCACACGTCATTTTTCGTGTAGACCTTGATGTAAGCGATCAAAACTTTTATATCTTTGAAAGAAAATATATCTATAATCATTTGCAACAAGAATTGTGGAGAGGGATTTTTTCTTGAATGAATTCATGTGTAACACAGGACATAGGGTTATATGGACCCGATATATTTCAAACAAGTATATGCTCCGACGAATATCGGGGTATCTGTTGTTTATCCTTTAACTACCCATATATCTTCAAAAGTTTTCTCAGTGCTTCTTTAGTGGTTTTGAGTTATTTCTTTTCCTTCCCTCAGTGATATTTTTTGAATGGTGAAACAAATTGTAGAAAATCAAACATTTCCTGTATATGCTGTCACAACTCTCCTTTTTGGATCCCCTGTCGAATGCTCGTAGGAGACGTCCAGTCCACGTTTTTTTCGGAATTCTTGGAATCATCGTAGCTCTGAAAGAAAAATGATATTTGCTGAGGTTTTGCTCTTATCATTTAGGTGTTTTCTGTTGTTACATACCTACCCTAACATTCGAATCATTAAACCTGTTGTTGCATCCAAACTGTCATAAATTGACTCTCCAATTTTGCATGCTATTAGTTGGCAACAGTGAACTGAGGAGGATTTCAGTATTTCAAAGGGGGAATTTTCTTTCATTGTGTGATTAGTTTTCTGATTCTTTTCTCGGGTTATATGCTGTGTTTTGTTGGGAAGAAAATTCATTTGTGATGCACGTGTTTCTGAAGGTTTTGCTCTTTCATGATGATCACTAGGCTTTGTAGCCGTCCTGTGTGGGTTTGCTTCACTGACCGTCTCTTTTATGTTAGGGGAGGTTTCTTGATTTTCATCAAGGCTTCGTCTTTGTCTGATAATGTATTCCATTGTTTGCTTGTTGTCGCGTCCAGCAACAACTCCAACAGTTGTTGCATTTAAAGCCGCTGCTGCTAGCATTTGTCGATTGTTTTGCAAGGAATTCTGTGTAGATGTGGAAATTATGTTAGTATTCAAAAGAACTCATGATAAACCATGTAACTTTCGCTTTGAATGTTGGTAACCTGTATCAGTTGTAAGAAGAACATGAAACCGAGAAGGGCCAGTGCCGATAATGCTGAAGAATTCCCATGACCATGGTGTTGGTAATGACCTGCATCGCCCCAGCCGTATCTAATAAAAAAATTATATTCAGTTTATTGGCTACATAATTCGCCTATTCGATATTACAAAAATGAAGCTACGCCGTGCTTTCTCGTACCCATTTCTTTTGTGCATGATCTGATCCCGTTCCAGCTCTTGGTCATAACGTGGCTTCGAATATTTGCTTGCAGTTGTCTTGTGGTAAGGTGATTGAAAAAATGTGGAATGTTGATGCACTGAGTGTTCAGGAGGAAGACGATTTTGTATTTCGTATGGCTTGTGCTCAACGGGCAAAAATACCGGATTATGAAGTTGTGGTAAATTTTGGTACAGCTCCTGAATATGGCTGGTGTTTCTTGGAGGTGCTTGAGGACTCGATGACAGAACTCCAAAGTTTCCTATCAAAGGCCTATTTCCTTCGAAAGGTGACACATGGTACATCTTGAAAGAAGTTATAATCTCAAGTTATTGTTTTTACTCAGGTTAGTTCCCGACGGCGAGTGACTGCCATGAGAAAAAGACCAAACGCTACTCGGAGAACTAAAATGGTTTTTAGACTTGTGACAGTAATTTGTAGTTGTGTATAATGTAAAAGCATATATACCCTAAATTCTTACATGGCTGAAACAGCATATGCAGTCTTAACCTCGTTTTTTCCGGTCCGAAAATTCTCCTAATTATAGCCCTCATAAGCACGCTTCGTTGCAATGTGCTAGGTTGGATGGACATTATTTAGTCATTGTGGATGGTGGTAATTTGGTGTTTCAGGTAACTCGATGCTATTTATCCTTTTCATTCACGCACGTTTTCAAGTTGAATGCAGTGTCATTTTACCAAGTAAAAATGGCAATTTAACATATTCAGGTAAACGTGTAGTGAGAGAGAAAAGTAATTTAATGTTGGTGACGGGTTTTAAAATACTTTTAACTAAAAATAAATACCCCTGTGTAACTGCAATATGTGACTCATACATATTGCGGAATTTATTGTGTCCGTCTGCAGTAAGCTACACAAACGCAAGTCAAGTACACTTGTGCATGCAATAGCAAAAATATAGAATTCTTCTAAGCGGAGAAATGTATATATATAGTGATTAGGTACTGCGTTTGAAATTAAATCTGTTACATGATGCGTTGTTCTGTATTTTGCTGTTTTTCAGATCTTATACCGTTCTAATAAGTAATAGCTCTTCAAGTTCTGCCAGGAAGGTGTTTCTCAGCGAATCGGATGAAGTTACGAAAGTGGAAAGGATTATTACATGATTTGCTTCCTTTGGGATTACTGTAGAAGCAACTGCGACGGGGACGATGCTACAAATAAAAGTGCATGAAATGTTTTATATGAATGTTATCGTCAATAGAATTAATATTTTATGAAATGAAATGTTCAATTGTGAATGTGTGACTAAACGCATAATCGCAATGGAATTTTGACAATACGTGTCTAAGTGACTCTCGTGTTAATGAAAGATGCAGTCATACTCATAATGTCTTTTACAGTACAGTTGAATATCGTTGTTAAATGCGACACACCGACAAATTTCAACAAGCTCCACCGTGATATCTAAATACCCCTTTGTGATTCACCTATGTAGATCTACTATTAATTAATGCAGGTTGGCTTAGATAACTCAACAATAATTTCCCTGAGCGCCACAGATTTCTCTGAGTCATCTCTTTTCTAATTCTGCTGTTCTCCGTACCTTCGTCGTTTTGTTCATAGTTCGTATTCTCAGTTATAATTCATTAGTTACTACAAACACTGTTACCTGTATACCACAAACAAACCACAAATTAATATTTATATGCTGACGATGCTTACTTTGTATTTAATTGTTATTGAGTATGATCTGTTCATCGCAAATGAAATGAGGGAATGAAAGTGAGTTGACATTTTGCTACTACTGTAAATTCTTAATTTATCCGTAGGAATGTTGGTATACAAAATGTGTCAGATCTGTCGTAGAACTGTTATGTATTAAACGCACTAGTCTACCCTAGTCTGTCTGCGTTAATAAACAACGTATGTATGAACCAATTCATGTTATACCAATGGTGTGTTGATTTATATCGTTTGATTAAATTTAATATATTATTTAACAATAAAATGCGGCATAAGCTAAATTGCAAAATAGTATAAATTCAAAAATAATTAAAGCATGTTTATCTACTATACTTATGTTGTTTGCAATGCAAAAATAAATTAACTCGTAACGAATTTATTGTTGTACTAAGGTTTGTAACAAAACCATTTATTCCACAAAACAATAGTTAAAATAACTTCATTATATTTATATATCGTTGGTGCAAAAAAGCAAAATATTGATAATAAAAACAATAATAACAACAACAATACAGCTTATCATCAATCAATGATGAGATAAATGAGAATTCTACGCAATGCCTATTCAGTTTAATTATAGAAAAACTGAAGTACATGCAGATAAATTTCCTTCACAAAATCTATAATTATACAATATATCTTGCATGTTATATTAGTGCAGCAGTGAAAGTTCACACATACAGATACGTACAAACGTACATCATATAAACCATGCATACGACAAAAATAACTTTTTTATCACAATCAGTCAATGTGCATTCAGATCAAACTCGGAGTGTTTTAATAGTAGTAAATAGCTTTATAAACTCCATTACTTTCTTACCCACAAGCAAAATTTTGTTTTGTTTCTTGTTATTTTTGCTAAAATATTTACAAATACGAAAATTAACGGTCAGGCTTTCCCTGAAATGACTTAAGTGAAAATAAATAGGTAACAAACGGTTAATGTGTGCCAAAGAGTACAAAAATAAATATATGGAAGTTTCTGCTTGTTGTCGTTCCGCACAATGTTATTTTTTCTGACAAAAGAAACCTTCGGAGCTTTTTAAATCTATTGTTGCAAATAATATATTGTGTGAGATGTAGTGCGGTGCAAAGTCACGCTGTTTTGTTTAACAAATTCTATCTAACAATCAGATTTTGAGATGATGAGTTGTAGTTTTTTATCGTCAAAAAGGAAGTCATTAATTTTTTGCAACTTTTGGTAATTGTTTTGTTGCTGTAATGCTAGTTCTTCTATACGCTAAGAAGTTGAAATAGTATATGTTTGTGCGCTTTTGTGGGGGCTGATGAAAATGACACGAGTTAGTTTCGTTCTACGAAAAGGTAAAGATATGACAGATGTCTGTGAGGATATAAACTCTTAGTGGGTTTCGTTACACACGTAGAGCGACTTGCAGTTTTCTTGAGATCTTCCTTTGCGCGCAGCCTCGAGGAATAACTTGGTTTTATCTCCGCCTTTGCTCGTTTGAGTGTAGTACATGAGATTCGCTGTCGCCATTCTGTAAATACAAAAAAATATGAGAAACTCGTTGTTTACAGTTGTTTCTAAATACAGACTATTTTTCAGTTGTGTTCTCAGTGGTTTTTTTTTCAATTAATTTAGTTAAAGCTATAAAATCGTGCAATATACTTGAATATTTTCTTAAATACTTCATTAGATAAATTGCTTCGGCAAGTGTTTGTTGGTCATGTCAGCCACAGCCACAGAACGTCATCACATGTATACATTTCTAATAGACTAACTAGGTATGTGTGATTTTCACGCTTGTGGACATCATACTACTAATGACAAACAAACTACCTGTCTTAAAGTTTTCTTGTAATTACAAATTATGCGCTATAAAATTTCTCGTTTCTCCCAGTTTACCACCTCTGTCATTGTGCATAATAGAGTTTTATTGGCGCAGTGCATAGTGCATGCATCGCTTCAACAATGAATTTTTTTGTACTGAAGGTGTAAAGTACAATACGGAAACTGTCACGATAGGATATAATAATGATTAATGGTTTTAATTTTATCACTATTCATCGCTACTTACGCTGTGAAATGACAAATTCCGTGAGCATTGGGAAGGCCTACATCCTTTACGCACTCCCGAGCTGCCTCGCATAACATTTGCTGACGACAAGTATCTTCAGAAGTGTTGAACGTTCTCACGTATGCCTACCAAAAATTATATATTTTGGTTAATTATTGATGAGAAGGAATTCATAACGATGTACTTGTATTCGAATAATAATGATAGGTAAGGTAGAAGGATAAAGATTTTTTTGTCATGTCCTGGCTTGAAAATTGTGTTTAAGGCTCGCTTGGATGAAACGAAGATAAAATACAAGGATGTAGTACATACCTTGCCCATGTCAATTGCGGCTAAAGTGACATCAGTGATTCTATCCTTTTGTCCCATCGATCTTGCCCTCATAGATCGCTGATTCAGAGAGGATTGAAGAGCTTTCATGAGAGTCAACGTAAAGTTTACAAGCTGTAAAAAAGATATTATAAAGAATACAAATGAGTTTTTTTTACAGCTGTAACACTTTTTTATATTTTAGGTGATACGCCACTGTGAAAGTAGATGTATTAATATTACCTCTGTTGTTTGATTTGTGCCTTCGCCAGCGTTTGGATCTTCGGCTCCTGTCACCACTGTGAGAAGGGTGCGAAGAACGCCCTAAATGAAATTTACATTTCTATTTATTGTAATCTAAATGAAGTGTTTGGTCGCTGAGAAAGGTGGCTCTTGACACACTTAATGTTACCGTTACATGATATGAAATGAAAACATATTTTATCGGTAATTTAATGGCCTTATTAGGATGCAATATGAGCACACCTTTGCGCTTGTGACTTAAGTATGCGTGAAAGCCAAATGTATAATAATAAACTGAGAAACTATATTTTTCAGTTCGCAAATATGCGAGTCCTTCAAATTATGATACCTTCATTGGATTGGGGTCAGTATCTTCTCTGTCAATGCCATCAGGACCATTTCCATTACCTCCACTGAGAGCGGCGAGCATAAGTTTAAGACCATATCCAATTAATTGACCCCATGTAAAGTAATTCTAAAAGGTATATTCAACATGACAGATTATGTTAATACCTAAAGAAGAAAATAGGAATATGAGAACCTCTAAAGAGATTCCGCGCAAATTCTTACGGTAGAAGATGGGCCATCTTTCTTTTCCGCAGCGGACAATTCATTCCCAGATAGTTCATTTGGATCTCCTGCAGGTCCCGCAAGTACCATCCTCAAAAGACGAATCATAGGCTGAGCCATGCTCCAAATAATATTCATTTCATCCCCAGGGCCGAGGGAACCTTGTGGTCTTGGAAAATTCGCGTCCATGTCGAGCCCTGCAGATTGTGATGGAGTAGAGTCTGCAGCAAGCTTCTAGAAATGTACAATGTACGAGTAAATTAATGCTATAATTCACATCCTTGACTTTGTGAAATTCATTTTTATGTTCATGATTCATAGTCATGACTGTAATAAAAGCCGTGTTAAATCTTCATTAGCTACTCATTCTATAAACATACCCCTGCTTTTTCTGGCTGAGTGTCTGCTGATGGAGATGCTGTTTTGCTGTAATGAACTTTTTTGGGGTTGTTGTGTTTCACTGCAAACTTTCTTCCTTGGCCATGATGAGGGGAGGACTGCGGTGGCGGGGCTGTTAATGCCGGTAGCACTGAAGACAAGCAAACAATTGTGACCAACATGTATGCTTTTATCTGCTTCTCTTGCTGTCCCATTTTTAAATCTACACAAGGGAATTTAAAAGAAAAAAATAATCATCAAAACACCACACGAACGTTCATTCATCATTAATTTTTTACGCACTAATACTAACTGTGCATAGTGAAATTAACGTTTTATGGCATATCACTACAAATTGAATTGACACGACTTGGCATGTTGTTCCGTTCATTTCATTGAAACCCAAAAGCTGTATACGAATTAGAAGCGCTAATTTTTGTGGCCATGAAATAACAATAACAAGTTGAGTAATGCTTTTCACTCTCAGTTTTCAAAAATTACACTTGTAATGACTAGTAAAGTGCTGTTAGAGGCATCGTTAGTCATATTTCAAAATGGTAGGGAAAATTTTTATGTATTTTTTTGTCTTAATGTTTGACTGCTTAAGTAACGTTGATTTACTTGTCGTTTGAGACATCTCGTAGGCATTAGATTATTCTAAATGGAGAAATTTCTTGATTTTTGGTGAAAGATTACATACTGTTGGTTATTATGTAGAAAATTGTCGTCTTTGCGATATGTGATAGACTGCTCATTGATGCACAAAGAATTTAATTCGTTTTATGACAAAGCTACGATCTTCTCGTCTGTGTGTTATTCAGTAGCCATTAGGACAGGACACTAAAAGTACCTAAATCGATACCTAATTTTCCCTATTTATTTGTTTTTGGTATAGACTTGGCTTGAAGAAGATAAAACATGTCCCATTTTTTCTAGTCCTTCGTTGCATTTTACAGAAGACACGCTTACTGCGCAAAGTTATTCACGTAGCAATTTAAATAATGAATTAGATAGCAAGTAGAATATTACAAACAAAAAACTTTTTGTTACAAGAATAAAAGTTTCTGCTACACATTATGAGTCTTCTTGATGTGTTGACTTACTTTTCCGGCTGGCTAGCCATTATAATAACCACTTGTCATCATCTCTACCATTGCGGTGCAGCTTTTTTTGCTTACATGCAGATGGTACAAAGGAAAAATTAGTTAAAAAGGAAGAGTTGCCTCTATTCTTTTTTATTTTTTGACAAAAAAAATCACTCACCTCCCTATGCTTCTGCGCGGTTGTATAAAAGCAACAAATCAAATCAAGA
Source organism: Callyntrura sp. NNG-2020 (assembly GCA_027744055.1). NCBI lineage: Eukaryota > Metazoa > Arthropoda > Collembola > Entomobryomorpha > Paronellidae > Callyntrura > Callyntrura sp. NNG-2020. The sequence goes on from JAHZNE010003094.1 coordinate 14,767, forward strand.
AGAAAGCTTTCACAGGGAAATTTCTTCAATTACTTTAGGTATATCCTGTGCCGTTTTCAAAAAAGGGGATATTTTTTGCAGAAGGGATGTTTGTACTTGAAGCTTTTTTTTCAAGTTAAAAGAAGAGAGAGATAAGATAAGCGATGTGAAGGTGCCATCATTTTATTTCATGCACAACATATTTCTTGCTGCTCATTTGCACAGATTCAGAATCAGTTAACCATGTGTTCGTCTTATAAAAAGCAACCAACGAGCATTTCCACCCCTCGATTTGTAATTATAATTTGCTCTGTTTCGAACAACAATGCACATCAGAGATATGTGTACAATTAAACAAAAATCAGAGCATGTCAGGATGCAGAGTGAGTATCGAACTGTGTCCCGCCATGTAAAATTCATGCATAAACTTTTTTTCATATAAACTTTATAAGCCTTGCACAAACATATGTGATACACGATGTTACACATTTCTTTCGTCCTTACAATAACAAAAACGGTATTTATTTCAACGGTAATTTTTTGTACACAGCCCGTTGCATTTTTGTTTGTAACTTTTTCAGCGTGCAGCCTGAAGGCCATCTTTTCATTTTGATTACCCTGACTGATGTTCGCTTGAGTTATGTTTTCTATTTTTCCACTCGATTTACTGATAGTGTAACGTTCACTGCTTTATTGGCTGGTAAATAAATAATCGCGTGAATTTAAAGTTTCCTTATTCATCTGTCAGTACTGTCAGTTGTTCACCAAACGCGCGTTGCTTCTTCTATTTATTCATGCCGTCGGCCACACAAAGCATTTTTGCAATTTGTTGTGAAAATTTAACATAATTTAACATTAACATAGCTTTAGTCGTAAACAGACGTTTAAAGATGATCTCTTGAGTCTGGTCTACTACCGAATACAAGTTTTAACTGCTAATACTTTAAAATAAAATTTAATATAATACCGTTTCACTCGCTTCCTTTCAGCTCATTATAATTATTAATTTAGATAAAACAAATCTCTCTCTTTATGCGCTTTCATCTTTTACACTGACCATCCAACATGCTCATTTAAGTAATTTATACAGATAAATCTCAATGAATTTTTATCTTCTTTCATGTGATTCGTTTTGTTATTCAGCAATGAATAAGCTTTCAGCATGTTTACATGCTGATATCAAACTCGACAATGAGCGATCTTGTTAGAAAGATGATAAAAGGAAGATGATCAGTTTTCACAATTTTTTTAATAGTAAAAGGGTTTATACTATACATGAGAAAATTTATCCGCTAAAAAATGACAAGTACGTAAAATAAAATAATTTTTTACCAAATAATTGTTTCGTGGTAGCTGCATTTAGGATCACCTTGCAGCCAATAGAGGTTTTCCTCCTTTGATACTGATCGCAGATCCGTAATTATTGTGTGTCAATTTGTGTCGGGATTTAATGTTCAAACACACTAAATTAAAATCCATCAATTGCAACCTTCAACTTTAGACGACAGCTAGAATTTAACTAGGCATTTTCACAATATTTTATGTATAGGTACATATTC